>JAOWAT010101446.1:0-10557 GCA_028571025.1 Longipedia americana
TGGTTTTTCTCCTTTCTCTCAGTTTGCTTCGCGTTACACAAAGAGAGGAGAACGGTTGTGAAATAAGATTGACCATTTCAGACAGTCCCTAATTTCTACAAGAAGCCTCTGGAAGCAGAAATCTAGGCCAATAATGAAATTATTTTTTCCATTATTTTAGGATAAATTGAAAAATTCAATATTCCATTAAAGATGAAAAATTTATAAAACAAATATCCTTGTTTTCAAGAACTCAGTTCCAAAAAGCAAAGCATAAAAAAAGATTTTACAAAGTCTGCAAATATCCATTAATACCTCCTAAAAATAACTTTGGCTAATAATGAAATACTTTTCTCATAATTCTAGGATACAATGAGCCCAATCAGCCCGACCAATCCAACATTCCCCCAGCCGTGGCAGCCGCCGAGTGGATCAAACTCCAGGAGCAGTACTCCGATATGCACCTGGTGGCACCAGCCATGGGCAATTTGGACATTGAGTACTTTGACGCGTTTGTGGCGGCTTGTGAAGAGCTGGGTGGCTGCAGATATGATTATGTGGCGGGGCATACATATACGGGAACGGTGGATGAAAGGATGGCGAGGTTGAAAGAGTTTAGTGAAAGATATGGAAAGTGAGTTAAGAGAGCAAAAGTTATTAAAATATAAGGAAATATTCTCCCATTTAATGAATCTAAGCAGCTTTTGTCAAATCATTAGTCAACAAAAATTATTCAAAGAGTTTATTTCAAAAACAAAAATCCGAAAAAATCTAGTTTTGAAAAATTGATTTCTTAATTGTCTTTCTAAAACGGGCCTTCAGTAAGACCCTTCCGTTCAAGGACAATCCAATTTAATGATTTTTGTAAAAAATGATCAAAATTAATCATTAATCCATTTCATGCACCTAAAATGGACCTTTAAGATTTTATAACAAAACCTTCAAATCTTCTCTTTGCTCTGTAGGAAAATCTGGTTGACTGAATTTGCTTTGGCAAGAGAACATGACGAGGATAAAATCATCGAATTCATAGAAGAATTTTTGCCCAGATTAGAAAACGCCAACTACATCTTTAGATACTCTTGGTTCTATACCAGATATTATGAGAATTATGACGACAGCAACTGGTTTTGGATTGATCCAATCAATAGTCTGATGGAACAAGATCATCCGGTTTTATCCCGAGTTGGACAAGCCTATGATAAACCGTGGCATTTGGAACAATATAAACCAAAGGAAATAGATTATGTGCAGTTTTGAAGAATCTAGAAATGGGAATGAACAAATTATTGAACATTGTAGAATAAAAGACCAACTAAAGTTTTGATAAAACTATCCCAGATACTTCAATTTGTCTGACTAAAATGAAAGATAATCCATCCTATAGTTATTGGTTATGCATGTTTTAGAAATATTCAAGATATTAGGGTCTTTCAACTGTTTAATTACATAACCTGTGTGACACTTACCAATCTTACTTATGTTATAATATCATCCGGTTTGTTCAATAATATTCTAAATTCAGCGGAGTAGTCCTACATAGACATCCGAATTTCTTTTTTATAACTTTTGGTCTATAATTATCCCTTCATAAAGATATCAGAATTAACCTAATATCGGTTAAGCAGTTTGACCTCACTTTTTTGCTATTTCTTTTTCAATGGATTCATAATTGTCTCTCCCACCAATCAAAAGCCGAATATCCTGTGTTTTTTTTTCATTTAAATATCTCCACATTGAAAACCGAAAAACCAAAAACCAGTAGCAACAAAACCAGAATGCATTAAAACCGTTTAACCTTGATCCTTGAACCAAACTAGAGCATCAGACTGTTTGGGGTTGTGAATGCTAATATCCTTTTTCAATAAGAATTATCACATTATATTCATAACAAAAATCAAACATTAATAATCAATATAAGAGTGATATTAATTAACCTTTTCTTGTAGCATTTAAAATATAAATCATTGAGAGGTATATATGCCCTGGCCTATATTTAGAAATACTTTCACTTTTGATACCTCCTAACCTCTTCTAATAAAAAATATGTAATCCCCAAATTTTCAAAATATGCTCAAAATCCTTTAATTTTTCCCAAAAGATCATCTTTTACAGTCATATTTGTACAATTTTTATCTTAAGGTGGAGGAAGCATTTTAGAATTTCATTCATTTAGCACAAATTTAAAGGATACTTATCATTCTTATAGGACAGGACCAATTAGAATAATTCAAAATCTACAAAGTTAACAAAATTTTCCGCTTAATTTGTGGTTTTCAATTTTAGGGGTTTTAGTATAACCATCAAGGTTTGAAAAAATAAAAATCCAATTCTGAGTGAACATTTTGACAAGATAATCATATGCCATAGTATCTTATTTAAGAAAGCAAATCTGAGAACAATCATTTTCTGTCTTTTTTCACAAATGAATTCTTTTATATATTTTGCGTATTTTCTGCAGCAGCAGGAACTTCTTCATTTGAACTTTCAAGAAGAAAAATCATTTTAAAGAATTCAGTTAATTTGGTCTACATTCTGCACCCCGGTCTGGAACCATTCCAGCATTTTTGGCAACTTATGCCCATGCTTGCCTATCAATGTTAAAATATTTACTCCCACTAGATAAAAAGTGGTGGGTTTTAAATCAATTTTGACAAATTTATCTAAAGTGAGCCAAAATATTAACATTAAGATGTGTGCATGAGCAGATTAGATCTTGAAAATATGGTCTATTGGAAGACCGTCGTATATGCAGTCTTAGAAAATAAGAGTTTCAAAAAATATTTAGACACTTTTTATCAGAGGACCATGACAACTATGAACTTAATATATGGCAACTAAAATTATTGCAGATTATGACGATATTTTGAAGTCAAATCCACCCCAGTGTTTTACACAAGGAAGTGGAAGTGCACAGAATTTTGAACATTATGGGTTCTTGTTCTACCCTTAATATCTTTTCAATTTTAAAATTCGTTTTTTCCAGCAGGAGTTCTTCATTTTCGATGTGAAATTTTCTTCATGTTCGTTACAAGAATTATAGAAAGAATGACCTCCCTATGCGTGTGACAAACGCCAGAAAAGAGCCCATTCTCTGAATATTTGAGTAAATGAGGAAGTTATACGTTTAGAATTATAAATGAAAAATAGGCCATCCATTGAAAATTGTCCAAAAATACACTCTTTTTCTCGGAAAATATTCATGACAAAATAATTTGACTTAGATTTTCGAAAAATTAAGAATAATCTAAGAATTGCCTAAATTTTCATTTGATAATATTTGATTAAGCTTACATTTTGCTACATAAGAAAGTTCCAAAAGAAGTAAGATTAATTATGATTTAAGGCGTCTCATTAATTGGTAGATTTTCGTGATGAGGAAAAAATATTGCACATGAGAGATTCACATTTTAGGAGGATTCCAATGGCATTTTTAAGGACTGGTCATTTTTACTAATGCTCCATTTTCCAAAAAAAGAACAACTAACCTGTTTTCCTCTCAATTTTGGGGGTACAATACCATTTTTAAATATTCGGTGTGAAACATCTACAGGGGTCCATGTGTCATGTGAGGATGTGCATTATTTCTATTTTTGAGTGGACAAAACAGTTAAGAAAAGAAATTCTAAGGAAAACACCTGCAAATTGGAAGTTAACTGACAAAAAAGCATTTAAACTGAATACAAGGAAAACAGTAATTAGCATTCAGGACACAATGAACAACTCTAAAAGAATATTCACTAATGGTCCTCTTAGACGTGATTTTTAAAAAAGTGCAATATTGCATATTTCATGCAATATGCAATATTTTAAATTGCAATGGCAATATTGCACTTTGAATGCAATATTGCAATGCAATACTTTTTTGGAGTACATGCATCTCTTTTGCAGAATTTTCTGAAGATTTATGCTTCAAATAAATATTGCAGTGCAATTATTGCACTCTAAGTGCAATATTGCATATTGCATGGAATATGCAATATTGCACTTTTTAAAAATCGCGTCTAAGAGGGCCATAAATTGTGCAATATTGCATATTGCAATTCAAATGCAATATTGCAATTCAAATGCAATACATTTATTGCAATTCTTGTGCAATATTGCATTGCAATGAGATATTAATCTCAGATATTTCATTTTCGAGGAATTTTAAGAGTGCAGTTGTTTCAAATGAATATTGCATTTCAATATTTCATTCAAGTTGCAATATTGCAATTGCAATATGTGATCTGGCAAGAAGAACAGCACCCGAATGATGGAACTAAGCTTTGCGCAAAAGGGGAGAGAAGAGCAACACTTATATAGTAAAATGCCATAAGTTTCTTCAATTTGCGCAAAATTGAGAAGATTTTAAGAGAAATTTCAATAATAAGAATTTGAGATTAGATTTAGATAAGCAAAAGCTACTATTGAAATCCAAACCCCCAATTTTTCAGTTCGGGTGCTCTTCTTGTTGACACATCACATATGCTATATTTCAAATTGCATAAAATATGCAATATTGCACATTTCAAAGATCACGTGTAACAGCACCATTACATAAAATATTTGAGTTCATTTTATGGAATTTACTGGATATAAAAATTGGAAGATTCTTTTAAAACTAAAAATTTTGAAGGAAATCTAAGTTAATAATATTTTTCTTGGCAATGTTATAAGAGCATATGATCAACCTTGCAAAAAAAATATTGTTGAGAGTTTCTGAGTTTTTGAAATTATTTCTAAAAGATGGCTAATATGGTTCTGAATACAATGAGCGACGTACTTGTGCCATAAAAACCAAAGCAATGAAGCAATAAAAAACTTTTTGAAGCACTACTATTCTAGCTCTCAGTTCTTTTTCTACTTTTCTCTTCTTTTCTTCTTCTATCTTCCGTTTATACATGAAGAATAGAAAAGCTTTTTGACAAGATTTTCTTTCAAGAAAAGTTGATAAAACATCCAAATTATTGTCAATCTAAATACAAACATAATATAAATAGAAGTTTTTATTTTCAAATTGAAATAGAACATTGTTGAGGTATCCCAACGGGTTTTGGCAATTATTTTTTGCGTAATTTTGAAAAACGGCCTTAAAAGTTTTTGGCTATGTAGTAAATTCAACGAAAAAGCTATTGATCCTCATATTTTGTGTAGAAGAAAAGAGATAATCAATGTGATTATTTTTTTCAAATAAGTAAAAGATACATATAAGAAATAATTGAAAATCGTTGGCTTCTAAGATGACAAAATTTCAAATAATGTCCAAAGTCCGTTGAGGCACTTCAGTTGTTCAGTTTTCTGTCTTACTTAATTTTCAAAAATCCCCCATTTTGAATGAAAATATTGCCAAATACGATTTCATTCAAAAATTTCCTGTTAATTCATGGAACATTTTTAAAAGCGTTTTAGCATTCAACAATCTATATGATATCAAATTCTTAGTAGCCCTTTAAGGACAAGGCGATTTACCTTACATGTAATTTTGGAAAATTTTGCATAAAATGAGCGTCTTTTGAACTTTTCAATTTGAGTTTCACTGATCCAGATAAGCATATTATATTCAGTAAAGATAAGCACGAATTGAATATTAAATTCGTGAAAATATCAAAATGGGTTGATCTGTTCACACTCCTTGCCAATACTTTATTGCTTTTCTTCCTTATTATACCCTCTGCTCAGTGTCAAAGCACATGCAGATATGGACAAAAAATCCACAAGTCCCTAATCAGATGTTGAAGGATCAATCCATTGGCAAAAATATTGGAACATTTTCAGTTGCAAAGTCCTGTTCTCTCATTCCACTTGTCTTCGCACTTTTTAATCCTTTTCTCTCTTTCTCTTCTGTGTTCTAAGTCCTTGAGGAATAATCCCCATGTCTATTGAATTGTCTACATACAGGTTTCAAAAATGGCGGAAGAGGATAATTGAGACACAAATCTCTTGCAAAATGGAGAAATTTTCTTCAAAAATTTCAATTATATTCACCACTCGATTTTCTTTGGTGTGTAAACAATTGATGAAAAGACTGATCAGACAAGAAACAAATCAGGGTGAACAGCTCTATCAATATTGTTGTCAACAATTTGGTTTCCAATAATATTTGTTGTTCCAAACAGTATTTGTTGTTCACAACGTTGCTTCACGAAATTTTTACTTTTAAATAATCCAGGTAACATTGTCATGGACAACAAACATTGTTGGGACAACAAACATTGTTGGAAACAACAAATATTGGTGACAACAATATCGATAGAGATATTCAACTTGAATTAAAAATCACTATTTGGATCAGAGATATTGATTGGCCTTTTTTCCATGTTAGTTGTACATTCAGTAACTGAAGTGATGCTTTACAAATTTAAAATAAGTGAGGTGTTAATCAATTCATCCTTTCAACCCCCCCTCCCAACAAAAAAAGAATAAATAATTTTTTTTTCTATAAATGTAGCGTAAAAAATCTGAAAATTTTAAGCAAGTTTGATGTTCTCAATTTTTTGTCAGGTGTGTCAAGAAACATGTAAAAAGTTAGATCTATAGAAATTTAAAATCAGGAAAATTTTGAGAATAGTTTCTGTAAAGTTTTCTGTTTTGTCTTTGGTTTGCTTGTCCCTTTTCAGGCTTTTTTCACCGATTTGCGGTTTGATTAAATAATGACAAATTTTGTATTTGTGAGTTTTTGCGGTTATTTGACAAATTTTAGTCCTTTTCTGCAAATTTTACTACATAAGAAATTTTTAACCCCTAGGTATTTCGAAATTTTTTTTAGATTTTATGGAAAAGATTGTGTTTTTGTCCAATTTTGGGCCTGAGTTTCTCAAAAAATCAGTGAAAAAATCTGCATATCTTACCTTGAGAGTTAGTACTTTGATGTTGGCCGTAATGATGCGTCTGCTGCCCAGGGGCGTGCGCTGGTGAGCCTGTTTGTCCTCCACTGCCGGCCTGACTGTTGGAATGGTGATTATCTTGGTGGTGCATTGGGGACTGCCTGGGGCCACCAGCTGAATGCCGACTGAACTTGGGGGAAGGAATGGGGGAACCGGGAGCGATCTGGGAGTTGTTATTACTGCTGAAGGACAAATCGGAAGAACCGCTGAATTGGCGACGACGATTGCTGAAAAAGGGAAATGATTGTCAGGACCACACTATTATTTGGAATGGCAAAAGATAATCAGGACATTTTTCCCAATCATTTTTTTTAAAAATTGTCAAAAAATCATTAAAACCTTGAAATGATGTTAACTTTTGGGACTTAGGAAGTTGAGATCCTACAAGTTTGTCAAATTGTTTCAAAAAAAATTTCCTCAGATTTTTTATTAACTGAATACTGATCCTACTTCTGATTTTTGTAACTTTTTAAATATTCTATATATTATATACCACTTTTCACCTTCAAGTGAATTTCTTTGAAGAAGGAAGTTCTTTGTTAAATTTTAAAAGTTATTTCATTAAATGCCAAATTATCTTCTTCATGGTCATGATGGATTTTTAAAGAGGTTTCCAATTTTACCTTAATGGCAAAATAACTTTATGCACTTCTTTAACTTTTTGCAAAGACTTGAATCTTAGGAACTGAAAATTATATCGCCACAAATTGGTAATAATTATTATGTATGAACTTACCTAACACTTCTGAAACCTGACAAATTATCAATTTCTTTCCTTCTGGGGCATGGACTGAAAAAAAAAGAAAACATACGTTAGTGCAATGTCAACTCTAGTTTGAAAGGTTTTTTAAGATGCTGAATTTTTACACAGTTGGTCTGGTTTGAGTAATGATTGCCTAAATTGGATCAAATTTGTTTCACTTGGGTCAGTCAAAATATCATTCCTTCTTACCTGTAAAGCTGTCTCCTTGGAGTAAGGGGCGATCCTTTAGCTAACGGCGACTGATTATAGTTTCCAGTGAGGCCATTCTTGTACGAGTCCACTCTCTTCCTGGGTGGGTCAGTTGACCCGCACCTTGACCTCACTATGATCTCAGTGTCATCCTCATAGGCAGGCCGCCGTTTCTTCCGGTCAAGCAGCAAAAAGTAAATCACTTTCTCTGTAAATAATTCGAGACAAAACTTATGAAAACCTAGCAAAATAATTTGGTTTGTTTACAAACTAGATGGGTATCCCTGGTGTCCAAAAGTGAAACATCTGCACGACTTTTGGTCCAGAGTGATAAGGGCTATTTAGGGCCAACTTTTTGGTACCTATCAATGTATCTTGATACCGAAAGCTTATATTAGGCCCATAAGCCCTTGGAATTGGATATTTTTTTTTTGGAGAAATGAAGGATTTTCTCCATTTTTAAGCATATTTGAGAAAACATTGAAAATTAAGAAAATCCTTTATTTCTCTAAAACCATTAAAAATCAGAGGCTTACGGGCCGTATTTAAGCTTTTGGTATCAAGATATTTTGATAGGCACCAAAAAGATAGCCCCCAAACGCCCCAATCGCTCTGAACCAAAAGTCGTTCAGAAATCCCTTAAAATGGCCTATTTGGTCGTCCGAAATACCCGTACAAACATCGAGGTCCAGAATTGCATTAATGATCAGTGCTCATGATTTTTCAATGCTTATTTTTAGATCATGTTGACAGATTTTTTTTCCTCCGACAGTTCTAAATATAAAAGTGACTTCTAGAGGTCAAATTTATCAAATTTATTGAAAGATCAGAATATATAAATCATAAATAATCACTTTTTTGTCAAAATGGTACAAAATGTCATAACTTTAAACTTTAAATTGTAAATGTTGAGGCTCGAAATGATACTAGTATTAGATAAATATTTAATATTTGGCAAATCTCAAGTCTCAAATGCAATGAAAATTCGACCACCTCCGATTTTCAAATCAATCTCAGATTCTCTCACATATACTAAAAGATCAACCTATTGTCAAATAGTTTTTCCGTTTTTGCAAATTTGAAATGAAGCACTTCAATTCTTCTATTAAAGTAAAATGTACTTATTGGGCCAAGTTACTTCATAAATTAAAACGAAGCTCTTCATTTGAAATTTGTAAAAAATTAAAAAGTGTTTGACTACAGAGTGATTTGAAAATCGGAGAACCTTCGACTTTTTTATAGCCTTTCTGTAAAGTTGGAAATGATCTGACTCACCTGTATTGTGAATAGGTTTGAGCAATTCTTGTAAGAGTTTTTCCTTGTCTTTGAAACACCCTAATGAGGAGAGTGCTTTGAGGACATCCTCGTCAATATGTTCCTCGTCCTGAATGACGTGTGTCTGGACCACGTCCATCATCGGCGCCTCCAGCTCCAATTCGCCTTTGCTACCCGCCACAGCCCAAGGGTGAGAGTTCACCTGTTTCAGCTGAAAGAAAGAAGAGAAAAATTGCAATTAAATGAAAATTAGTCCAAAATATGGTTAATAAATTTTAATACTTCCCTGTGTGACGTGGAGAGACTCTTCTTTTTTAAATCTAGACCAGCTGATCTAGACTGACCCTAAGTGCCAAAAAGCTACTACAGTAGAAAGAAGTATTAATTTAGTAATTTCTTTTGTAAATTGAAATTTTTTCAAAACATTTTTTCACTAAATGTAAAAAACCTCTGCTTTTAATTTTTCATGAAAAGAATTATCAGAAAACCTTCAAATGAAAGATAGAATTTAGAAAAATTATGATTTACTCCTATTGCTGCAGCAAGATAACAAGGGTCAGTCAGAATCTGAAAATAGGATAGTCTCCAAACCACACACAACGATCTATTGGTCTGATGTCAAATCAGATTCAGAACATACAATTGTAGTTTTAATATTGATATAGGAAATTAAACAAGAGGAGAAGTGAGAAATATTATGAATCACATAAGAAAAGGGATCCCAAAATGCATATATTGTTATTACTCCGTCCACTTGAAATTGGCTGAACGCAAAAATGATCAAAATCATCTTTCATTATGCATACTTTTCTCAAATCTAAATGCACGTTCTGAAAAAGATCATGAAAGATTCAAAAACTAGATATTCTCAATTTTATAGAACACTCATTACTTTTGCATTAGAAATCTTCAAGTTCGAGTAAACTGGCAAAGAAAAGAGGGATTTTTTGTTTTTCCTGTTGACCAAATTTTTAGTGAACAGAGTTGTACCTTCTTCTAGTATCTACAATACGGAAGACATTCACGGATTCTTTTACTTTTTTCTTTTGCTTTCTTCCAAAATTAGTGTTGGTTCCATAAATCTAACTAAGCTTTTGGTATATTTGTAAAAAATAGCAAACGAATCTTGATTGCTTGATTCATTTGCTTTGTTTCATAAATTTGAAAAGAAGCACATTGTACATTTTTTACAGAACTACAAGCCCTAAACAATGATAAATGCCTGGGCTATAAATCAGACTATCAAATTAAAACATGAATTTTTCATGCTGTATAATAGACTCTACTTTTCATTGTTATGATTCAAGTTAATGACTTCTTTCTGTCAATATCACTTGTCAAATTACAATCAAAATATAACCTTGGAAGGTGTCTGATTCAAAACAGGGCACTTTAGTGAAGAGCAACTATGTGTCGATGGCCATAGAAATCATCATCTTTGCTAATTCTTATGAAGTAAACTTTTGGGCCAAATCGCTAAAATTT
>JAOWAT010101557.1:0-10551 GCA_028571025.1 Longipedia americana
TGTATAATCTGAAGTCATAAAATTCCAAGGAACGTTTTTTACCTGATGTCCTGAAAACAACACCTGTGCTTATTTATGAGCAGAAGTCCTTAAAACAAAAAAGGTTCAAGTAACTTTTCCTGCGCATGGTACTGGGGTTCCAGGCCTTGTTTTTGAAGCCTTTGCTAAAATTTGTTAAGTTCTCTCCGCCAGAAGAGTATAATAATAGAACAAGCTTTTTCTTAAATTTGATGAATGAAAATAATGCTGCATACGATTCCATATCAAAGAGACTTGTTTTATAACTGAAATGAGGGATAAGATGTTTTCAATTTAATCCTCCAATGACATGAATCATAAACCTCTGTATTGAAAGAGGTTCATGCATGAATTATCCAATTATAGTTTTCAAAATTATGATTTTCATCAAAAAGTCTATCGATATTCTTTATACCATAACAAAAATGTCCATTTTTGTCAGAGACTTCATAAGATCAATTTCATGAAACATTGTTCAGATTGTTTTCACATTCTGAGATTTTTCATTTGGCCTGCTTCAAATAATGACAATTTTTACACTTAGGCAGAGTTGTGCAAATGGTACTTTACATTTCATTTGATTTTCAGTATCTGTTCAGAGGAAGGAAGACCTCACACAAGACAATATTTTCGGGGAAAAGAGAGACTGTGCACTGCAGTGTCGTTTGTATTTCTTTGGACACAAAAACTCTTTTTGTCGATTTATGACATGACTATAAGAATCTCCTTTTCCATAGTTTTGCTCTCTTATACACTATCTGTCTTCGTTCAAGAGTATCATCATCCGGACATTTCTTCAGAGGATTTTTATTCGAAAAATGTTTCAAAATTCTGGATGTAAATTCTTTTCCCAACATTACAAGACAAATTTTAATGATTAACATGTATTTTGAGCTTTCCTTTAAAAAAGTTTATTTTCTGGTACAATAAGAAGATCGTATTTAGCATCTTTTTCATTCAAGTTTAGAATTTTTGAATAAGCTAAACCCCCTGGTGCTTATACAGCTGGAAAAACCCGTTTATGCGAATATGTTATGGTGCTTACGTTCCTTCTGAATAAAATTATAACTTTTTCTACAGTTTCTGTGTCTTTTCAGGCAAAATTTTAAAATGTAATAAATAATTGTTTAATATCTTTTGCTAAACAAGAACTAATTTACATATAATCACCATTCTGTTCTTTCTGTGAATCAAACCCTGTTTTTGTTTAAAATGGCTTATAGTGGATCGGTCAGTCAACATTATTGAGACATTTTCTTCTTAAAAGTGTCACTTCTTTCTTCAGCTGAGAGCCCTTTCAACAACACAGCAGCAGCAGTATGGGTGTGCTACATTGCGTTTTTAAGAGCCGATGTACGATAGATGGTACAATTTGGACAAAATTAGAATTTCCTTAAAACTTAAAAATTTTAGTATCATATTCCCCAATTTTTCAAAGAAATTTGATATACGATAATTTCAATCTTTTGTTTTGTTTATCCTACTCGATTTATGTGTGAGGAACAATCTGGCTAAAAGGATATTTGTGTTTACTGCAAGAAACTCGCTATTGATCTAAATTTACTAATGACCATTCTGAAAGTATCTTCTAACTTGTTATACTCTCAAATTCTCAAAATGAAGTCATTGGCCTGTATAGTAAGGTGTTGTGAACGATTTTGCGATTTTTGATATATTTTCAATGCTTTGAAAACCCTTCAAAATGTACAAAGAGTGGCAAAATCTTCCAAAATATCCCAATACTGGTCCAATCAGTTCGTTTTGAGTATTTGGATGACAAGTTGGGAAATACTGTCAAAATCGTCATTGGTAGATCAATACATGTTTCTTTGATCTTGTAGTGAATTGAAAGATATGACTAAAAACCTAAGCAATCTCAATGGTAGTCCATAGAAGCAGCGTTTGAGTCCAAAATATTAGGGATGTTTTATTTTCTTGCTGACTCAAACATCTAAAATTATGGTACATTTTATGAAAATTTAAGCTCATATTTCAATATAACAATGAAAATATTACCTTTGAATATAATATTACCTTTAATGCTTTTAAATGACTAAATATGTACTGTAATTTTTGACAGATGAGAATTTTAGACATACAAGCGAGAAATTCAGACAACGCAAAATTCGTCATTATTCTGAAACGGTGCTAGCAAATTTTTTGAAAATTTGGAAAATTGAAGTTTTGAATGTAAAGAAACTATGATTAAGAGATATTTTGGTTTGAAACTCATAAATCTGGCTCTACACATAAAACAAATTTTGCCATAATTTTCCAAAATTCTGACAATCAATAGCACCACTGAGTTTCTGAGGCAATGCACAGGAATAATTTTTAAAAACAATCAAAGCTTTTATGAAATAAAGCCTTTCTCTGTGAATATCTCATTTTTGTAATGGCTAACGTTCCGAAATCCATTGAAAATAAGGAAAACAAGCATGTCAAATGAAAGAAAGGGGAAAAAGAAAGACGGGTAATCTGTCTAAAGATGTGTTGAATCTCACACGGTTATGCAAACAAAGCTTTTTGCTCCAAAGTTTCCTCCAAGTGATTTCAAATTCTCTAAATTTATGAATTTGAATTGAAATTCCTTTTATTAATTGCTAAATGTTCTTGATGATTTTAATTTTGCACATATGATAGCATTTTCAAGATAATTAATTATATTGGTAGAAAACTAAAAAACTATAATAAAAATTACAATAAAGTGCCCAGTTATGCATTGTGTATGGTCTCAAATTTAGTTCCAATTGGAAATGGCCAAAAATGTAAATAAAATCAGAGCTTGATTTTATTAATTTCCATATACAGTACTTTCTCCAAACCAACCCTGTTAAACTAGACTCCACACTAAGCTATGTAGTGAAAGTCAAAAATGATGTTGGGAAAAGTGGGAACCATTTTAAAAGCTGCCTATCATCATAAAAACAAACATACAGTCAATATTTTTCATTAGATCAAATATTCAGGTGGCTCTGGGCCCTCAAAGTTTACTTTAATGGGTGTAATATTTGTACTTGAATAATCAAAAGGTTGCTGTGGTGCACGGTCTCGTGCTTGTTGTTTCTGAAGTTGAGTTTTGTAAATAGAAATATGATATTTGTCAGTTTTTGCACCTCCATTGAAGTAAATTTTATGGTCCCAGAGCGACCTCAAAACTTGATAAAATGAAAAAATGTTTAATTAGCAATCATTTTTGGGGCAAAATCTTGAATTTAAGATTGTCCCCACTTGGTTTTGGGCAATTTTGTAATTTAGTCCGCCCCCTATTTTAAGTTATTGACCGATTTGTTCTGCTTACCTGTGAACTCAATTTCAAATTTGCCTTCTGCCATCTGAATGGTTTTGACCCTCTTTTCAGGCACCACAGGGGCAGTCTGGGCGCGACCTGGAATAATCGTCACTGCCATCTGCCGTTTCTGAGCCTGCGCCAAGATGGAATTCTGTTCTGCCAATTTCTGCTGTTGCTGTTGCTGCTGCTGCTGCTGCAATTGTTGTTGTTGTCGTTGTTGTTGCAAATGAGCTGGGGCAGCAATAGTAACTCCAGACTAAATAGAGGCGACAATTGAGTTTGAAACATTTTGTGTAAAATGTTGCCAAATAGACTATTCATCGTAAAACAATATTCCTTTTATCAAAACTATTGCCACGGCAATTTAAAATTGCACGTTAATTTAAAATTTCCGTGGCAATAGTTCAACAGAGCTAATCACCATTAAATAGTTTGCAAATTGTTGGCAAATATTGCTAAATGTTTCACAAATGTTTGCAGCTCAATCGTCGCCTCACCTTTGTCTTGAACTTCATGCTGTGAACCGTTGTGCAGTGCTCAATAAAACTTCGCCTTGAATCGAAGGTAATTGTACAAGATGAACACGTTTTATTCGCCTTATTCTGAATATCTGACTTGGGCGGCTTAGGAATTTGTACTTTCAGATCTAGGGACAAATAATTGCCCAGAATTGTGCTGCTACTATTATCATCTTCAGACTTGATATTTGCAGTTTTATTCAAAGCTTTTTCAGGAGTTTCGCTTGGAATTGAAATGTCCTGACTTGGTTTTGAGCTGACAATTATTTCATCTGGACTAGCTTTAGTTGTATCATCACTCTCATTTTCTTTTTCTTTAACAGTATTTTCTTCATGATGTTCTTTTTTAGACTCCTCCTCCTCATCGGAAAATAGAGATTCATATTCCTGTTCAGTGATCTTATGATTGTTCTTGATATGATCTTTCAAATACTTGACACTTGCATGACAGACTCGGCACTCGGCCATTTCAATCTGAGGCAAATCTTCGGGCGTTTCCCCTTTCCTGAGTTTCCTCAATCTCTGAAGGTAACTGCTCCAATTGATGCCGTGAACGTTCTTCAAATGCGTATGAATGGTATTCCTATCATACTTGATAACCTTCTGGCATATCTTGCACTCAAAGGGCGCCGATTCCACTTCACATCGCCCGTATTTCTCCTTATAGTCCCTCCAGGGTAAATCGTGCTTAGGGGTGTAAAACATTGAGTTTCAATCAGTTTCGGGTAAAAAAAAGTTGAAGTTCAATTTTTATTCATGTCTTCTGGCTCCACAAAATTATATTATGTAACATTAATACATATTTACATTTTTCTCAATTTATCCCTAATTTTGTAAAGTTTAAAAATTTTCATCAATTCTCACGAGGGAAGACCTAGAATTTACTCAAAAATGTCAATTGCTCTCCCCAGCTTGATTAAAACCCAATGATTTGAACCGACCTTGGTCTGAATATGTGTGTAAAACGCTCCATTGTCACTAAACTGCTTTGGGCATAATGCGCACTGGAATATGGAACCCGATCTGCGGGTCAACTGGATTTCCTCATCGGCGGCCAAATAAGCCTTCTTCAATTCTTCCTCACTCTCGTTTCGATGCCTGAAGGAAAAGCGTTTCAGAATGCACATTTCATTCCAAGAAACTTCATCAGGAAGTAACTTTAAAACTTCATTTTCGTAATAAAAAAAAAAAAAAAAAAAATTGATTGATATTGTAAATTTATCATTTTATATTTTTCATTCTAAATTAAAATTTTCATAGATTACGGCCATACTGCTCCTTCGAGTTGAAATTGGCTGAGCAGCGAAAATCAACAAATTTTACCTTACTGTGTTGCACTAAAATTTTTCAAAACTTTCTACAAAACTCCTTATTTTGGTCAAATGTTATCAAGTTTCAAGCAAAAAAATCTGAGGTTGAAATTTAAAATAAGTAAAATTTTCAAATCCACGAAAGTTCTTTGATGAAAGCAATATTTAAATAATGTCGATTCTGAAACGCTACCTTAATTTCAAATGCAAAAACAATTGATAGTCTTTCTTAAAGTACTCGTCACAACCAAAGTAGCACAAGAGATCCGTTGGCAGACACACTTCTCCATTTTCAGCAGCAGCAGTAGCATTGGCAGGGGGAACGGGTGAACAACTATCCTTACTTCCTCTGGTCCCATTCACCAATCTCCCGTTACTGGCAATGACACTTTTCAGCCCCCCGTCCTCATTGCTGCTATCATCATCTTCATTGATCCGAAGACTGAGCAGTTCCTTTTTGACCTCGTCGTCATCGTCATCGTCGTTTTTAGTCGTTGTCGTTTTTGTCGTGACGTCACTGCTGACGGCTTCGTTGTATTTTGAGCAAAAGGCTTCGCCGCTGAGATCGGTTTGAGTCGAGATTTCGCTTTTGGCAACATCTAAAAAATGAGAAAAATTATTGGACATGGGAAGGGGGAGTTTATTCTTGTTAGGTGACTACTCTGTACTGGTTAAAAATCATTGTAACTATACAATGTATTTATGAATTGTATTTATTTCTCAAATTTTCGGAAAAGACAGGAGAAAGACATTTGGTAAGAACTAGATTGAAAACTTGTTTATGGAGTGAAGTTTGAGGTTTTTGAATTTTTCAGATCTAGAATTGTTTGGCTTATGCTATGTGTAAATGAACACCAGACTTTGACTTTAAAGGCAGGCTAAGTTAAATATGTGAAAAAGGAAAAGAATGTTTCCAAAAATAAATTTTTCAAAGTCTTCTCATGCTCTCATATCAGTATGATTTTCCTGCTCATTCAATCAGCAATAGACACAATTTGATGATCTGAATTTTCAAAATCTGGATGTAAATTTTGATTTTGCCCCCTAGAAAAATTTACACCATATATTGCTTTGGAAATATGAAATCTAGAATTTTCGATTTTGGTCGATTTTTAAAGGCAGACAGACAGGCGTGAATTTTTTTCGAGCAAATAAGGTCTAAAAAGTTGTAAAATGACTTCTAAAAAACGTTTGATTTTTTAAGCTAAATTTTTTAACAAAAAATAATATATTTCCGTTCAAAAAGTAATGGTGGGTGGCATGTAAATTTAGATTTACACATTTAAAAGAGGAAGTGTTGTTGCACAGTGAGATTGAAATTTTTCGGGAAACTGAAGTCCTTCCTCTATTTTGGAACAAAAAATTAAAATGAGTTGCCACCCACCAGTATTTCTTAACCTAAATTTTGGGGAACTTTTCAAAAAGAAATTATCAAAATATTACCAAGTATTACTAGAGGTCATTTTAAAGCTAATTCTCACGGAAAATTAGTACATAAAAGAATTCACGCCAGTCTGCCTTTAAGGAAACGAGCGCGGAATCCCCGCAATGCTGCTGCCGTTGGTGTGTTTGTTAGTGTGAGAATATAGAAGTGTCAAAATAATCTGAGTTTAGAATAAGAATAACATATCAATTGATCAATATTTAAAAATTATTCTCAACCTATTAATTCAATAAACTGCTTTAATGGATTGGGCTATTTATGACACCATTGTACTTAGTATATATGGAAACAAAAATGAATATGTTGATGAATGCATAACAAATTTAAAGGAATAAATTTCTTCTGAAATATTCTTTCATATATTTTTGAAGCATACTTATCAAAAATCTGCAAATCTAAATTTTTGAAAGAATATTTTTATCTAATAGAATAATCACAAATCAAAATGTGGGCCTTTTGAGGATAAAACATTATTTTAATGGTCTCTTCTTATGAGATTAAGGATTGCACTCCTTTTGTGATGGTTTGAAAAGGGTTTTCCCTCCCAAGAAATTTTCTTGGGAGGGAAACCCCTTTTCAAACCATCACACTGCATTTCACTTTGACATCCATCTTTTTCAAATTTTTCATTGCTTTGCTTTCAAATAGTTTTTAGAGTTTTCGAACATTCGCAGGTTGTGCACGGCTTTTGTGCTTGTTTAATTGGTCAAAGCTGTACATCTATTCAATTGGTTTATCAATTAAATAGAAAGCCAGATTAAGAAGAAAGTAAATGGCTCAGGTACCTAAAAATGGCGATAGTATAAGAAATAACTGCTATTTGACCTTTTATTTTTCCTGAACAGCAAATTACAGAACAAGATGTTCCAACCTCAATAAAATTCATGCTAGCAGAGACATTAAATTCTTTGACAGGTTTTAAAAGTAGTTTGCATTGATGTCCTACTTTCTTTCTTGAGCCATGCATGAATGTACCACTTTCAACTTTCTTCAAAGGCAGTCAGCAACAGTAGCAGAGGAAGTACTCACTACCCACCCTTCAATTCTAAAGTAGAAACTTTTTACTCAAAGAATTTATAGGAACTCAAATGTGGCAAAGAGGAAGTAGTTGGCTGTTGTGAGTTTAAGATAAGAATAACATCAGTTGATAAATATTGAAAAATTGATTATAGGCCTTAAAAAGTTATGACCCAAATAATGAGGGGTAGACTAAATTCAAAAATTTCGAGGGGATGGAATAGCTTTCAAAAGTTGTACTGAGGTAAAAAATCTGATTTGTGAAAAAAATCACCAAAATTTGATAGCAATGGGCATCTACAGCAAAAACATCAGAAAACAGTTGGTGGCCAACAGCTTCATTTTCAAGGGAGATACGATTTTCCTTATGAAGCAAAAAAAGATTCACAAGAAAAAGTTTGGTACAGTCACTTTACCTTTTAACGACACTTTTGGGAGGCACCAAAAATGTTGTTAAAAGGTGAAAGTGTCGTTAAAAGGTGAAGTTTCAGTAATAATTTTATGATTTGGGAAACACAAAAATGTCGTTAAATAGTGAAATGTCGTTAAAAGGTGGGTCGTTAAAAGGTGAAATGACTGTAATAAGAAAATAGTTACTCTTATAAGTAGCTGAAAGTTTGGTGGTGGGACATAAAAAAATTTAGTATATAGAAAGCTACTGCTTGACAAGAATAAATTTTGATACACTAAAAAGGTTTGGTTTGGAAATCAAGCAATATTAAATGCAATATAGTTCAAAGTCCTTAGAATGCACATGTCTTACACATCTCTTGGCATCTAAATTTACATGAAAGTACTTCTTTATTCTTTCTTTAATGATGGGCATGAGCATTTGGTTGATTAGATCCCATCCCATTTTCTTTATTTATTTTAACTATTGTCTTATCAGATGCATGATTTTCTATTCATAAGGATTACCTGCAAATAAGTATAATATGACCAACATGGGCAATGGGCATGCATTAGCAGAATTACTGTTACAGAAAATTAAAAATTGTTAACGTCAAAAAGATTGCCGACTATAGAGAGAATCACCTTAAGAATTAATTTCAATTTTAGTTACTAGAATAGTTCCAATACCGTCTAAGACTCTGAGTTTGTATCACATTTGAATACATTAATATTTCATCTAAAGTTTGGGCTCCACATTATTGCTGAAAACTGGTCAAAAATCCACTCCACATATAAAGATTATATTTGTAAACAGCAGATACTTCTAAGTCTCTAAAAAATGTTTAAAGCATAAATTTTACTACTATTTCAAGCATCTAAAAGTTGATCCCTTTGATTAATTTGTAAACAGGTGAGAGACAAATGCTTATTCAAAGAACTTTAAACTTTTACATGTTCAACTCTGCATTTAGATTTTGTTTAGTCAATTTGAATCAATGTGAGTGAATACGAATTTTCTCTGCTAGATTAAAATCAAAATATTTTGTCTTCTCATTGTCTTGATCATCATGGAAGTAGGGTGTACTCTCTTAAAAATGTTGATGTTTAAAATCTTTATCCATTTATTCAACATTTTTGGATCCCAAAATATTACAAAGGGTGTTTTAAAAACTGTATATATGGGCATTATTTTTTCAACATTTGGCAAAATTTTGAGTATTTTAATATATTTGAAAATTTTATTACATGAAGTCAAACTATTTGGAAAAATTGAAATCTAAAGATTTATATTTTGAGTTTTTAATTTTTTGCTAAAAGAAGCCAGAACAATATTATGGACAATTTACAAGACTATATCCTAGAAACGAAAGATAAAATTGTTTTTGAGGAAGGCTTAAGATGAAAGTCAAAGGAGACAATCAACCCCCATATTTCTTTATTTACATCATCATTTCAGAACTTTTTTATGATGATGATTTTCTTTCTTATTCAAGATTTCCCTGATTGAAATCTATGATCACGATTTTCAATAAAAGAAGCATGTTAAACAATTTCGAAAGTCAGGATTTATCTAGGAATTTTTTATACATTTGAATTGTTCATCTCAACTGGCCAAATAAATATTTCTTCATCTTTTGATAATCAAAAGTTATAAAATGTTTGAATTCATTTTCATACCAGTGTCAAGAAAAAAAGGATAGACAGACAAACATGAGAAAAATAAGGAAAAGGATATGAATCAAAAACCAAAATAAAGTGAAGACATTATATGAAAAATTGAAATCTTTAAAATCATATAAGAAAGGAAAGATAAAATTAATATGTGCTCTAAAGTATGAGAAAAGGGTGATTCTCTCTAAATATAAAAAATTGTTTGTAGTAATGGGCAAAGATGCCCAATACCCAGGAAGATAAGAATTGTCAAGGATTTTATCAAAAATGTTCAAAATAATCTCTTATTCTGAGATGTCATCAAACATTATATAAAAAGTATCAAATTCATGAGTGAGGCAGTCATTCTATGAAACTTCAATTAACTTCTTATTGTTATGGCAGACTGAATTTGTATTGAAACGAGTTGAAAAAGGTACGTTTCACCCGTTCATTTATCCACATTCATTGACAAACTTCTTTTGGTTTCAATTTTAGTAGTGAGCAGTTATAACAAGAAATCCTCATCGGTCTTTTTAGCTCATCAATAATCATCATTGGTATGTTTTTACAGCGACCCACCTTCCTACGGAAGGGTCGCTGTCTAGGCTTCACTATTTTTCTTTTTTTTTCATCTTTTTTTTCTCCTTGGTGAACAACTTTGCGATACGATTCCAGAAAACGGAAGAAGACATAGATACGGGTGATGATGATGTCGACAATGATGATGATGATATCGATGACAATGCTGGGAGTAGGAAAAGAAGAAGAAGAAAAAGAAAAAGATAAATACAAAGACGAAGATGATGATGACGAGGAAGGTGAAGATGAAGATGACAACGACGACGACGAAGAAGAAGAAGAAAAAGAAGAAGAAGAAGAAGAAGAAGAAGAAGAAGAAGAAGAAGA
>JAOWAT010101668.1:0-10550 GCA_028571025.1 Longipedia americana
TGGTACAAAAAATCCCGGATAAAAAATGTCATGGATAAAAAATCCGGAATATTTCATGCAGTGTAACAGGGCCATAACGAGTAAAAGCTTGAATACAATTTTCTGGGAAATCACATCATGTTTATAATAAAAGATCCTGTTGAGCCAAGTTGCATGGAACATTTTAAAATAAACATCTGTTCAGCCAAGTTCGATGGAATAATGAGATTTATTTCTGTTGAGCCAAGTTTGTCAGGCAGAATTTCTCCAAATTTCAGTGGAATTTTTTATCACCCTTTGCACCCCATTTGATTTGCAGAAAAATGTTTCTTCATTTTGTATCATTTTATTGACCTGCCACACCCTTTGATCAAAGGAATCTGGTTGATATGTGACAAAAACAGTTACCACTCGCACAGGAGTGAAAATACTGTACCCAGCCAAAAGGCTATGGTTTTATATTAAATCAATTGACCTTCAGTCATATGGCTGATGACTTATTTCACTCCTGGCAGAGTGGTAGTCACAATAAAATGAATTTTATTTAAGTAGCAAAATACCTTCAATCAAAGGGTGGCCACCTAGTGAGCAAAACTGAAGGGAAAATCTTTCTAGCCTTGTGTTTCAAAGAGAACAAAAAATCCTGCTAACTGAAATATATCTGTAAGGAACAGTATTACATGCTTTTACTGGTACAAGGTGTTAGGGCAATTATCAAGCACTAATTTGATTTAAAAATCTCAACAAATCATTATTGATATTTCAGAATAATTTTAAATAATCTTTAGGTCTCATTAGACCTATTCATAACATCGTTACGATAGTGTGCGACAGCTTAAATTAGAAGTTTCTTCACTTATATTTATGATGCAAAAAGATTTTTTGTTCTAAAGTTTGCCTATTAGGTGTTAGGATCATAAATATATTTTATGTAGTGTGTAAGACCACCTGGCAGGATCCTATGTAGTATGAACGTAATGCCAAATACGATTTCACTTAGAAAAGACCTGTTATTTTAATGACCCATTGAAGTAAACTTAAAACTAGTCTAACACCTCCTGGGCTGAGAATTTTGTAAAAAGTTTACAAAATTTGTTTCTTTTGGCCATGGAACTGTTAATTTGGCCTGTCGCAACACTCCAAAAATGAACTTTTCAATTTAATGAATAGGTCTAGTCTCATCTTCAGTTCATATCAGTGTTTGTCTTATCACACTTTGACAGAAAGGGTGTGTGGCATTTTTCCTGCTAAGAATGAAAAACTAATGTCATCTGAAAATTTGAGGAAAATCTATCTCTGAATCACACTTCTGTATTCCTCAAAGACTTACCTCCCTTCTACGGACTCTTTTGATGTCTTTCATTGTTGTAGGGACAGTACAACGCCAAATCTGCCACAGGTTTAGTAGAAAGGAGATAGCTACAGTGCCCTCAGTCTAGAGCCAGCAATTTTTGGGATTTTTAAGAATTTCTTGAGAATATTTTGAAAAAACAAATTAAATTTATTGAGCAACCGTTATATTAGAATTGCAACAAAAATTGCACAAAACAATTGCACTGATTCAAAAATATTCAACTTTTAAGCAAAATGTTGTTTACATCTATTGTTTACATCTGAACCAAATGTAAACAAAAAAATAAAATTTCGAATTTTGACCTGAAAACCTTATGCAACACTCCTTGGCACCTGAAAAGTATGTGGTCAAAATTTGACAGGTAGGTTTTATAGTGAAAATTATGAAAAATTCTTCCCACAAATATTGCTGGGACTAGACTGAGGGCACTGTAAACTATTGGGTTGCACAATTGAAATGACATAATTTTTGGAATTCAGACTTGAACATATCCAATGTAAATTGTGTTCCTGGGATATTGGGCCAAAATTGGGAGTTTTTAAGAAATTTAAATTTTTATGGAAGTTATTCTCATTTATTTATATAAATAGTCAAATTCGTATCTATAAAAAATCAGATTAATTTCCCAAAAACTCATATCCCATTAACACAGCTTACAGTTACATTGGATATGTTCAAGTCTGTAAAAACTAAGATTATGCCTTTTCAACTGTACTACTCCATCCCATTAAATTTGGCCAAACAGAGATAATTTTTGGTGTCCCATTTTACTTGGCCAAAGTTCAAAGGAACACTTAGATTTATCTCTATATTGACCAATTGAGATAGATCTGAATGTCCCATTGAAATTGGCAAAACAGCCCTGTTTGTTCAAGTAATATGGGATATCAAAATTTATCTTCCCTATTTAGCAAAGTTCAACGGGCCGGAGTAGTACATTCAAAACGTTTAGCTAAGCTAAAGAAGATTTACTCTTGTACTAGGAAAACCGAGGTCTGTTACCTTCCTTTGCAATTTTTCACGTCAGAAATTAAAATATGATAACAAAAAATTATGATAACAAAACAAGCCCAAAATGTGCTGTACTCGCGGTTGAGTTCCATATGGAATCCCTGAATCTTTCTCACTCACTCACTCACTATCACACATACAAGAAAGCCTTTTTTGCGCAAAAAAGCCTGTGTCATCAAAAAAGACTTTCTTGAAAAAAGCATTCCATTTCATTCCAATTCATTCAGAATGATTCTGTACGTCCACACAGGATTAGCATTGAACCAAATGAACAAACGTCTGAAAGACAAAGCTAAAGAAAAGCCACGTGTAGACTCGCGGTACTCCGTAACCACTAGTAAAAATTGCTGTTCATTACTTTAGATTATTATGTCAAGTATTTCTTTGAATAGATATGTTCCTTTTATCTAAAATTTCATTTTCATAATTTGTAGAAAGATATATAACAAAAAATTCCATGTTTAAGCTAAAAAGTACTAAGTCAAGCCTATTCACTGATGATTATAAAATCTTTTTTGAAGGAATATAACAATCCTTAACCCCTGATGAGGGCAGGCATGAAAAATTGTGGAACCCGAGGTCAAGAATTTTATGCCTGCCCGATTCAGGGGTTTAGGACTGGTATTCCTATTAATTTTTCCAATTTTTATACTGGAATAGAGGAAGGAATAATGAAGTCAAATTTTTTTCTGGGAAATGTTTGTAGTGCAGGTAAATAAAATATTTCTTCAATTACACTCAAATCATGGTCTAATCATAAGTGTGTACAAATGTTTTGGACAAAACAAGAGTTTCCCAGAAAATTTATGCACTAGAGGAAGTCTCTGGTCTTCATTACCCAATCCTGACCGGTCAGGATTGGGTAATGAAGACCAGTTGGTCAGAATTGATGTGAAACAGCATAGAATTATTCATAAGGATTACCCAATCATTTTAATAGGAATAATCAATATAAATTTTGGTCATTCTGGTTATCATGTCCATCTAGTTCTAGGGTCATAAATGGTCAAGCTTATTGTTTAATATCCTGAGACGATCTTGACAGGAAATCTTTTCAAAATACTGAACAAACAGGGAAATATTAACTAACAAAGTCAGAAATACAAAGATAAGATAGGGAATCAAGATTAAAAGCAATAAGTTCTTAGCTAATAAAAATAATATTAAGATACAAACAATACAACCTGATAGACACCAATAAGAGACAGTGACATATTTTGAACTAAATTCAAATCGGCCATAGCTCAAATGAACACTAGCATAATTTGGAAAGTAAGTAAGGAGCAGATAAGAAATTTGATTTAAGTTAGCAGAAAAAGCAAAAATAATTGTACTAACTATCAAGTTGATATTATCATTTCTGGCCACAGATAAATAAATCAAGATGCTGCTCAAAACAAGAGAACAAATACAGCTTAGAATTGGTAAGACACTCGGTACTAAGAATACCATTATCAAGTATAGATGACATTCAACAAGTATTATTTCAATAGTAGGCTCATGGTTGGTCATGAAATCAACAACCATTGATATGAAGAGTGAGAAAGTAATTGAGAAGAACACTTGTGAATGTGTCTTTTTCAATGGTATCTTGTATCCTGTAAGCTTAGGATCCCATTCTTTCCAAGACAATGTCAATGGCCTGGGAAGTGTTATCAAATAGTAAGATGAATGAAACCATTGAATGAATTTATTGGAATGAACGTGAGGAAATAATATGAACTCAGAATGAAATGATTCAAGGAGAGGAACCAACTGGGGATACTTTGAAAATATTGAATGTAACAAATGCAATGTATCATGCTTTTGATTAATTTTTTCTAGCATCATTATATCTTGACTTAATAAAAACTGTTTGAGATTGTATGATTTCAAGCTTGAGCCTGTCAAGTCTTTCAGCATTTTCATCAACCTGTATAAAGGCAACATTTTACCATTTAAGTTTTTCAAGTTGATGAACAGAAGTGGATTGATGATGTAATTATCATCTGATGAAAATTCAATCCACTTAAGTGCAACTAAACATGAAGCAAACATATTGCTATTTTTAACATAAAATCCTGGATGAATTAAATCTCGTTTTGTGAATTTTCTCAGATGCTTCTTCCATCCATAAGGTTTACGGTCTTTTAAAGTATTAACAACCATTCTTTGCAGTTCAAGTGGTATTTTATACTGCACTTTGAAAACAGGAATTAGGTCCACAGAAATTTTTCTCAATGTTCCATCAAAACATTTCCACCATAAATTGATATTTGCACCCATTCTTTTCAATGTGACAACTGGTGAGCATTTGTAGCAATGTTGAGAGATTTTCCCAATAACAGTTTGCATCTTACAATCGCAGGTCCAATTAATGTTTAACGTAAAAGATAGCCTTTGGTCAATGTTGCTTAATTCCATTGTTTTCATTAAAGCTTCCTGAACAGCGACAATAAATTCCTGATAAAACAGTCCATAATTTAAATAGTACCTCCCATTTTCATCAACCTTAGTATATTTTGCATATTTCAGTGATTGCTGCATGAAAAGCTTCATAGCATCTTTATCTTCCAAGGAGAAAACACCATTTTCTAACTCCGCAAATCTTGCTGTCAAATCCATCTCATCAGTGTAGCCTATCCTGGATCCCTCAATAACACTTCCAATAGGGCGTAATCTCAGATCAAAGAAATCCTTCTGAAAAACAAAACAATGTATGAAATTGGAAGTTTTCCCTGGGGTCTTCGGTTTCCCTCCAACATTGTAAACTGTAATTGTAATTGCCTGTAAGCGTTCTGATGAGAAGCATTGGGGGATGTTGAGTGTACCTGGCAGGAGATGATCATACTTGAGATGGTCGCATAAATAAAAAAAAATTGTGAATAATATTAAGCAGGCAAAAAAGGTAAAACTCTTTCATAATTGCACATGCTAATTATTATTTTTTTAATGGAAAATGAAGAAAGGTGCTAAAAGATCAAATATTAAAGTCAGTTACTTACCATAAAAAATTCAAAGCTTGAAAATAGTACAAGTACAGCTCTTATCAGATCACATCTATCTGGAGGACAATTACATGTTTCATTTTGATATCCAAGGTCTTCAAGTGTTAAATTGATATTCTTGATTTCATATTCAGTGGGATATTTTAAGTGATACTCTCCAATGTCATATTCTTTAAACTTTTCCAAGTCAAGGTGTTCTGTGGTGGAACTAATTTTGTCCTCTTGATTTTTTCTGAGATGATTAGCTACCCATGACTCTTCAAAGTCATTGCTTTGTGGAAACATCTTCATAAAATCTGCTTTAAAAGGTGAAGCTAAAATCTTATCATGAGAAGTATCTTGTTCCCTATTTTCCTCTGTCAATTTATCTTTGACATGGTCTATGATCCATTTAATGGCTTTAGAGGAAGTTTTGGAAGTCTCATTATCATTCATTTGAATATCAATCAAATCAATCATTGACAAACCATCAGCTGCCTTCACCATGACATCACCTCCGTACCTTGCTATGAGCCATGCTGCAGTTTCATGAAATCCATTCCTGAAGGATATCATTAAAGGTGTGATTCCCATTGGCCCATTATTCATTAGCTCATAAATAATCATGGGCATGGTCATGGGGTCTCTACATATTGGTGAAAGCATATCATAAATAGTGAAATGATTTCCAATACTTGCTAATCTAAAGATTGCAGTCATTCCAAAATCATCTTGAGATTTTAAGAGATTGTAATAATCCACTTTGGCAAATAGAAAGTTGAAGAAATGCCACCATATTTTAAGATTTGAATGTGCTGCTAAATGAAGAAGATTCTGATTTTGGCAATTTTTGTGCAATAGAAAAGACATAACATTATTTACTGGTTCCAGTTTTTGTGTCATGTACATTATAGCCTCAAAATTGTCTCCAAAGGCTGCAGCAGAAGCGCAATTGTTATAGTGACAGTCTCTAGTGTTCAATATATCATCAACCTCTGTTTTATCAATCAAAAGGTGGCAAAGTGAAGATTGTGTCAAAATTCTAAACATTCTGCCATTGCTCAAAATGAAACACCAGATCAGAGAGTTAAAGGTTGACATAAAAGAAATCCTTCTTTGATACAAAGCAGTAAGAAGAGGTATTTGTCCATAAATATCACTATTTTTAGTAAGTTGAATCATAACTGGAAAATTCTTTAATAGCAGCTTCAGAATTTGTACGCAGCTAAGCTCATGCTTTCCTTTAGCAAGATGATGTAAAATGTTCTCTCTAAAGTTATTCCTCTTTGTTAAGAGCAACTCAGAAAAGAACTTTTCCAGTTCAGGCTTTATCTTCATCACTTCAATCAGATACAAGAAAACACCAAGGTGTCCATTTTCAGCTGCCACCATCAAGAAATTGTCTCCATTGCAATCCTCTCTCCCAAAGGTTTCCAAATCTTGAGTAACAGCCATGTCAATCAAGAACTTTGTACATTGCGGCAGTAAAATCCACCTTGCAGCTCTTTTTAATCCCATGTGAAGAAGTAATCTCACCAATAGTTGCATAAGCAATGAAGTTGAAAATGGATGCAGCACTGAATAATGCAGTGGTAGTCTTAATTCAGCATCCAAATCATGTAGAAAACTTGAATCCTTGTCACACAATATTTGCATTATCTTCAAGTTCCTAGTTTCTGCTGCAATATTGATTGCAGTTGATGTTACTTTTACATCATAATCATTTATCAACAATTGGACAATTTCTTCTCTTCTCCATTCACAAGCATAATCTAGAGGGTACCATTTTCTCTCATTATCACAAACACAGTTTGCCAATCCTTTATTTTTTGAAAGAATTGTTTTGATTCTTTTAATTTTGCTTCTGATAATCAGATCTTTAAAATCAAAAGAATCTTCCATGGTTATATCTAAATATTCTGAGTTTGTTAATTTCAGATAACTGGTAAGTATTGACCGATTTTGATGTACTTGAAGATCTATATAATATACATTGAACGTACATAATGTACATCTCAATGATTTTTCAAACAGTAAAAATCGAAGAAAACATACTAATTACACTTTTTACTGCTGCCTAATGTTACATGCGGTCAAGGCCTTGATTTTTAACTTCTAGTTGTTCTTCATTTGTCATTTTTGAAAATCAGGCAACCGCACCACAATTGGAGATGATTATCAAATTTTCATAACTTTCAATTTCTTTGAATTTTTCATATTTTTCAAATTTTTCAAAAATTTAGATTTAAGTTTTTCCAATTTTTTTCAAATGATCAATTTTACAATTTTTTAGTGTGTTAATTTCAGATAACTGGTAAACATTGACCGATTCTCATATATTTGGAGATCTATTTATTCATTGAATGTACATTATGTTCATCTCATTGATTTTTCCATCTTAAAAATCGAAGCAAACATATTACATGTAAATACATTTTTAACCGCTGTCAAGTTCTTGATTTTCAACTTCTGGTTAATCTTCTTGTGTCATTTCTGAAAATCGTACAACTGGACAATCAGACAATTCTAGACAATCAAAAAACCTCAAGATTTTTAAAAAATTTCAAAACGATTAAATTTTCATAACTTTCATTTTTTTATTTTTCATATTTTTCAAATTTTTCCAAAATTTTCATATAATTTTTTTCAAGCTTTAATTGAAATTTTTCCAAACTTTTCAAATTATCAAATTTTACAATATTGAAAAATTATATACCATTTATAATCTTTCAAATTTTTCAAATTATCAAAGAAGCTCCCAAAAGCTCAATGAAGCACAAGAAGTTCTATTATATGGTGCTCCTATACTGCCTGAAATATTCCGGATATTCTATCAGGAATATTTCATTCTGGATAAAATCCAAAATATTCCGGATTTTTTATCCAGAATATTTTTTATAGTTTTGAAAAATATTCAGGATAATTAATTCCAGATAAAAAATCTGAAATATCCTGGAGTTTTTATCTAGAATAAAATATTCCAGATAAACTATCCGGAATAAATCTTGAAGTGTAAGAGGACCATTAGGTGTAGAAAAGATTTGTTTGAAAAAAGTTTGTCTGGCGTGATCCTTTCACTTTTTCACTCAAATGATCAAAGGTGCAGTCAGTGCACGGCTTTGTGCTTGTTACAAAATTAAAGTCTAGCTCGCAATTTTCCTGAATATTTTCATAATTGTATGAACATATTTTGGAAAAAATCAATTTATTGAACAGTGAAGACCCTATCTTATGAAAATATTCAATGAAAATTCAACAAAAATATAATTGCACTGATTCAATAATATTACTTAGGCTTTTCTAAATTTACATTCATCTACAGTGCCCTGAGTCTAAAGCGAGCAATTTCTGCAATTTTTTCATATTTTTCAAAAAAAAATTGATGAAAATTTTTTGCATAAAAAATCTCGATTTATTGAACGCTCTACTTTTTAGAAATGCATAATGAAAAATTCGGGAAACATTAGCATTGATTGAAAATAGCAAATTGTAAACAAAACATTGTTTACAACTGAAATGAAATGTAAACAAACAAGCCCAAAATGTGCTCTACTCGCGGTTAAATCCTGTTGTGCAAAAAAGCCTGTTGTCAATAAAAGCTAGAGGTGTGAAAAAACCCTGGAACACAAAAATAGCATGTTGCGCTAAAAAATACCTGTCATGAAAATTACCTTATGTACAAAAACGCCTGACACGAGAAAGTAAGCCCAATACACAAAAAGCCTGATGTGCGAAAAGAAGCCTGAAGCAAAAGAGGTTCTGACGTGCAAAAAAAGCCTGACGCGAAAAAAGCCTGTTGCAGAAAAAAGCCTGATGGACTAAAAAATCCTGATGGACTAAAAAATCCTGATGCATAAAAAGCCTGTTGGGCGAAAAAGAGCCTGCACCAACTCTAATCAATACATTCATTCTTTCTATGCTTACTCAATTGATCAAATCAAGCAACACAGTTCACTTGAAACAAATGACTTTGCTTACTCATTTCAAGCCAAATCAAGAGAACCAAATGACCAAAGTCAAAAGACAAAACAACAAACATCATCTGTAGACTCGCGGTACTCCGAAACCGCTCGTAAAAAGTAAATTTTCGAATTTGGACCTGAAAACCTTATGGGGCACTCCTGGGGATCTGGAAAGTAAGTGATAAAAATTTCGCCTACATGTTATGTAGTAAAAATTTCGAAAAAAGCTTCGCACAAAAATTGCTCTCTTTAGACTGAGAGCACTGTAGCTATATTTGCGTCTGGTTGATTTTGAGTAACACCCCAATTTTGCTAATTTTCACACGGAACATCAGTCAAATGGCCGCTGATTGTTTCGCAGCCTATGCGGTGGGAATTACATCTGGACCTAAGGGTGAATATCTCTATCGAAAAAGTGGACCATCCAGAAAAGTGGACGGTCCACTTTATATCAATGAGAAAAGTGGACGGTCCATTTTTTGTTTCACGGAAAATTAAAAAAGTGGACCGTCCACTTTCTTCATTGATATAAAGTGGACCGTCCACTTTTCTGGACGGTCCACTTTTTTGATAGAGATATTCACCCTAAAGGGGGCTTCACCAAGATGATTTTGGATAATTTTTTGGATTATTTTATTTAAAAGAAATTCACTTGGATGCAAGGTTTTAAAACCAGTACTGTACAGTGTACAAGAATTTGGTTTGCACTAGCATTTACTTCTGCAAAATTACTTCAAAGTAATTGGGAGAAAGTAATGCTAGCAACCCTTATTATAAGTTATCACTAGCATTACTTCCTTCCTTTACACACAGTTTCTTCTTGGCCCATTTACTTTGGAAGTAGAATTTCTTGTCCGAGTCAGTGGAAGGAGCATAATCTTCAATAAGTAAGAAAAAATATCTCTGGTGTCTGATGGTGTACGTTGTAAAAACTTTCAGGTTGGTGCTGTTGGGCCCTCGTGACAATATCCCCATAGTTTTATCACCGGACACTATTAGACACCAGAGATAGGAATTTTACTAGTTTATTACTGGTAAAGGACTCTGATTCAGCCAATTCCACCATACAGCCAAAGGCACTGCCCAACTTTATTTGCTATACTTCCACCATGAAAAGCTCTGTGTTACACTCTTTTTTCATAAGCATTAATTTTATAAGCATCCTAACTTAACAGACCCTATTTGAGTGGCTGAAACCATCTGTCCAGAACAAAAAAAAAATTTTTTTGGAAAAAAACACATAGGCCTCTTTTTTGGTTCATATAACAATGCTCTAGC
>JAOWAT010101779.1:0-10549 GCA_028571025.1 Longipedia americana
TTTTACAAAACACAAATTGAATAAGCCAAATCCGAGAAATTGATGTTCTAACACTCTTTGTGAATCGCCTGTTATTTCAATATTGTATACAAATTTTAGGTGAATCATAACTTTCTGAAAAGTCATTTTAAGAGATTTCTTAGATTGATATACAAAACTGGTCCAAATAACATTATATATGTTTTCTTTTTACTTTAAAATTGGTTCAATATCTTTTGCGACAGCCAAATTGATCATGTTATACATCAGGCTTTTCTTGGCACCGTATAGATGCTTAAAATATATGAAAATTTCATATTTCTCAGTATTTTGATTTCTGAGTCTCAGTTTTTGGAAAAATTCTCTCAGTTTTAAAATTTTTGTCTCAGTTTTGCAAATTTTCTCCTCAGTTTCTTCAAAAGATCAAATAAAAATCCATGATTTTGACCATTTTTTGTTGAGACATCTACATTGGTCAATTTTCCATGGTTTTGTCAAATTTGTGCCCAAAATAGTTAAAATAAGAGCATTTTTAGATTAGAACAAAAACAGTGATATCTAAAAATTCTGTATTTCTCAGTCTTTCCGATTTTCCACTGTTTTTGGAAAAATCGTCGCTCAGTTTTTGAATTTTTACTGCCAAAAAAGCCTGTACATATATAATTCAGGCTTTTGTCGCCGGTTTTTAGGCATATTAATTGCCTAAATATTTCATATTTTTTAGTTATTGCGTTTTTAGAGATGAGTTTTTGGAACATTTTGCTGAGTTTCTGGAAAATTTTACTGGGTTTTTGAAAGTTTTACAAAGTTTTTCCAAAATTCATAAGAAATTTGGAAAAATATTAATTTGGCGCCAAGTCAAATGTTTTTAAATTTTTGTGGTTGTTGTTGTTGTTGTTGTTGTGGTTGTTCTTGTTATTGTCCTGGTTCTTGTTGTTGGAAAAGGAATGAAGGGCTTAAAGAGCTGATTTTTTAACTTTCATTGCAAACAACAACTAGAACAAGAACGCCCCCCATGATAATGCCTTATATAGTTGCTGCGCAGGGTAAAAAAACTTCAAATGCAAATTTATCAAATTTAACATCTTTTCCTTATCATGGAAATTTGCTATGACGCCTCAAATATTGTAAGGTGAGAATAGAATACAATTTCAAAAATTCTTAAATTAGAATGAAGGAGGAGAAAAGTAGTGGGTTCGCATCACGTACTTCAAGGGAAGGACGTACACTCTTAAAAATCATGTATTTTAAAGCACTATAATATTAGGTGGGTTCATTGGACACACCAATTTTATTTTTGCTTTAAAGCACCAATTTTGAAATTTGGTGCTTTTGTTCACAAATTTTGGTGCTTCAAAGCACCAAAATTCGTGAATATAAGCACCAATGTTCAAATTGATTTTTGATTCAAAGCATTAAATTAAAAATTTAGTGCTTTTATTCCAAAATTTTGGTGCTTTGAAGCAAATTCCATAAAAGGGAAAAAATTCAAATTATTTGGTGTGTCCAATGAACCCACCTAATTTGGTGCTTTTAAGCACTTAGTTTTCTGTGAGTGTATGCACTTTTAAGGAATTTTCAAGGCCCCCAAGCCATTTTTAGCATTTTACTACATAGAATAGTCCGAGCCCTACTGTTAGACGTGACTTTTGAACTGTGCAACATTGCATTTTGTATTCAATATTGCAATATAAATGCAATATTGCATTGCAATTCAATGTTTATTTGAGATATTTCATTTTTATGGAATTTTCAAAGTGCAGTTGAGTTAAATAATTACTGTATTGCAATATTGCATTCCAATTGCAATATTGCAATTGTAACATGGAATATAGCATATTGCATGCAATATGCAATACTGCACGTTTTAAAAGTCACGAATAACAGCACCAAAATACATTCCAAATAATATCAATAGATCAATAGGTCATCAGAAAGTAAATTTCTTTGTGATACGATTTAAGACCAAAAAAGTCTGAAAGATTCTTGGTTTTTACCATAGGGCTTTTTAAGGGGTATGCATTGTATCTGTCTTGGGTTGAGATTCTTTTTTGGGGGTATGCATTTCTATCCATCAAGCAAGATAAACATGCAGCAAAAAAATCGTCTGAAGGTCAAAGACAAACCAATGTTTTATGGTTCAGAAAAAATGGGTGATTTTGATCTTTCCCCCACCTCCCAACAATGGCAGTAAAAATAGGGGGCGGACCAAAAAACCAAGTTGCTCAAAAACAAGTGGGGACCATCTTTAATTCAAGATTTTGCCCCAATAGTAAGTGCTAATTAAACATTTTTCCATTTTAACAGCTTTCCAGGTCGCTCTGGGCCTTTAAATTTACTTCAATGGGAGTGAAAAAAGTGATTTTTGTGAGAAAAATGACTCCCATTGAAGTAACTTTAAGGTCCCAGAGCGACCTGGAAATTTGATATAATGAAAAAATCTTTCCTGTGTGGTTGTTTTTATGCTGAAATACAAGTTTTAAAATTGTCCCCACTTTTCCTAGGATCATTTTTAATTTTCACTACATAGCTTAGTCCGGAGCCTAATTAGAGCAAAATTGGTATTATTGGTTGTTATTTTGGTTTTTCCTATCTCAGCAAAACTTGCATTATCACAATTGATATTATCGGGTCAAAAGGGTTAAATTTTATCTTTCATGTGGAAAAATAATTACTCAATTATCTCTTTTCCTCTATGCGGAAATTGAGGTTCTATATAGCATTTTCAATGGATTTACTACATAACAGAAAATAAAAAATGCCATTTTCTCAAAATTACGCAAAATAATAATTGCCAATTGACAATTTTTCACACGTAAAATTGTGTTTTCACAAGAAAGTTATCAAAATTTTGTGAAAATCAACAAATTTTTTCCCATTCTAGCTGTTTTAATAAGCCTAGGGATGTGAAAAATTAGATTTCACATGTACACTCTCAAGAAGGATATGATATTGGACAAAATATTTTCCACATATTTTGTTATTTTGGAAAACTCAGAATCCACAATTTGAAAACTGGAAAAAATTGTATTTTAACACAGATGAGGATATATTTAACATCTGTATTTTATATTTTGGTTCACCCAAAATCATTATCCGAAAATTAAGGAGTCAGTTTTATTTAACACTAATTGTATCCACATCAGGATCTACATCATACAAAATGATATTTAATGATATTTCAGCTTACAAAATGGATCAATCAATGTGCAGAAAGTGTGGAAAGGAGCCAAAGAGTCTACCTCATCATCTTTCAAAAAACCCAGAGTGTAAGTCCGAGTACAGTGATGAAGAACTTGAAAGGGAAAGAAAAAGGAAGAGAAAGTTGTATTTGAAAAATTATAATGAAGAAAATAGTGACACCATCAGATTGCAGCAAAAATCATATAATGAGAAGAATAGACAGAAAATTTTAGAACAGCAGTCTACATATGACTTAAGGAACAAAGATGATATAGCAACTAAAAAGAGGAGACATTATTCAGAGAATGTAGAAGAAATTTCATCAAAAAGGAAACAGCATTATTCAGAAAACAAGGATCATATTAAACAAAGAAAGAAAGAAGAATACCAATGCAAAAAGGATGAAAAGTCTCAGAAATATCAGCAACAAAAGGAAAAACGAGCGTCTTTATATGAAGAAGCAGATCGGTTAGGAGAATTTCAGACCTCTGTTCAGTTTGGTCCTATATATCCCTGCATTTCATGTGAGAGACTTCTCTACAATGAAGGTGTTATCAAGTTTGACATTGAACAGAAATATGAAGAATTAAAAGTTGAACTGCAAGAGTTAAAGATGGACAGTCTTATTGATTGTATCGCCATAAGAGATGATAGTTTTGTTGTAGGTGGAAATGTTCATCTTTGTCATACTTGCAATGACAACATATTCAAAAAGAATAAAATGCCATCACTTTGTCATTTAAATGGGTTAGACTTGGTTAATATTCCTGAAGAGCTAAAACTAACTACATGCGAATCTGTTTTAATTTCTAAAGTGATATTGTTTCTAAAGATACATAAAATGCCCCGAAGTAGGTGGCCAGGCCTAAAAGATAAAATTATATGTGTGCCTGTCACAGACAATGATATTGAAAGAACTGTTGAGCAATTGCCACGTTCACCTGATGAAGGCGGTCTGATTCCATTGGAAGTTGGAAGAAAAGAAGAATATAACACATCAGTGTATAAAGAATTTGTCAGGCCAAAGACTGTGATTGAAGCTTTGATATTGTTGAAAAGAATTAACCCATTCTACAAAAATGTCAAGATACTGGAAGAGTCAGAATATTTGAAGAAGTGCCAAGAAGAGGATCTGGAAGGATACAGAACATATATTCAAGATGTAAGTAAAAGCTTATTAAGGTTCTGAGAGAAATCTTTTATCTTAAAAGCATATGTGAACACTTAAGACTTTCAGGAGTGTAAAATATAGAAATCAATTGATTACACTCCTGAAAGTCTTTGCAGATTACACATATTCTATTTAATACAAACTCTGGAACATTTGTTTAGAACATAATATCTTTGAATCACATAAATATCTGAGGCACAGTAGGTTTTCAGGTGTAAAGAATATGCTGACCTTATGAAACATAGCAAAATAGCAATTGTAAAATCCCTAAATGTTTTTTTTCTCAAAGATTTAATTCAAAATTTTTAATTCTAGGATGAATGTGATAATGATGGACGTACAGATGAAAGTTCAATTCTTAACAAAGGGTTTATTACTGAAGGTGAAGGAGAAACGGATGACCATAATATTGAATGTGTGAGTTCATCTGATGATGAGGAAGAGCAAAAGAATTCCATCAAAAATTTTCAGTTTGAGACTTGTAATACTGAAATGCTTATGAATCAGCATTTAGAAAGTGAAGTTGTGATAAATACATCTCAGAAAGACAAGATGACAAAACAAAGATCTGATAGTAGTTCTGTCTGTCGTGTCGCCCCAGGAGAAGGAAAAGTTCCCACAAATTTGATGCGAGAGAAGAACTGGGAGGTAAAAGCCTTTCCGCACAAATTTCCTGATGGAAGATTTGGCCTTGATCAAATAAGAGAAAAGGATTTAACTCCACAGCAATACTTTAATCAGAGAATTATGAATAAGGATCCAAGATTTTCTTCAGATCCATTATACATATTTGCGGCTTACTATTATGTACTCAGACATCAACTAGAAAGCAGGATTAACATTTCATACCAGAAAGGAACACTGAATTCTAAAGGAGAACTGTCTAATCTACAAGATGCTTTCGCCGTTTTTGATAAGATCCAGGGTACATTCAAATTTTGGCAACAGGCTCGCTGGGAATTGATTGCAGAACTTGAGCAACATGGCCCATTTCATTTCTTTTTTACGTTAAGCTGTGCAGATAAGCGCTGGACTGAAAATTATGCATCAATCTTATCTTCAAAAGGACATAATGTGGAATATACCGAAAATGGATCTCTTCTTGTTGATGGTGAGCTGTTAGAATCATTTTTGGAACATGAAGATGTTCATGGCATGATGAAAGACAATGTTGTCATGATAGCAAGGAACTTTGATCACCGAGTAAAAATGTTCAGAAAGCACATCATGTTTGGGAAGAATAGTCCACTTAAACTAAAGTATTTCAACCATCGTGTGGAATTCCAGAAGAGAGGAGCCGCTCATATTCATGGAGTTGTCTGGATGGATATAGACTCACATGAAGAAGACTTTCCTGGTATTCAAAAGTGTTTCAAGAAATTGCAGGATGGCCAGATTCTGTCTAAAGATGAGTGTGATATACTAACATGTGTAATAGACAAATTTGTATCTTGTTCAATAAAGGAAGAGACAACTTCTGATATTGTGAAGGATGTTCAAGTTCATCACCACACAATGTCTTGCCAGAGAGGAGGAAGCAAATGCCGGTTTGGATTTCCAAAATATCCATCAAATCGAACAATCATTGCACAGCCAATTACAGGATGTGATGAAGAAACAAGAGATAAGAAAGTTTCTAAGGGAGAAGAGGTATTGAACAAAGTTAAGGAAGCATTGACTCAAATTGAAGATAAAAAGTTCACATCCATTGAAGAATTTCTGTTATCAATTGATGTCACTGAAAAGGATTATTATGAGGCCTTATCAATATCTGCAAATGGTGTCTCTATAATCCTAAAGAGAGACATTGATGAGGTATATGTAAACCAGTTTAATCCTGAGTGGTTGAAGGCCTGGGATGGGAACTGTGACTTTCAACTGTGCCTAAACTACTTTGAGATTGTGACATACATAACTGATTATTACATGAAATCAGAAAGTGAACTTTTAGATGTATTGCTTGAAGCTTCAGATGAATTAAAAGGTAAAGACTTAAGGGAGAAAATGTATACTTTATCTAATGTCTTCCTTAAGCATAGACAAATCAGTTTATTTGAAGCATTGTATTGTCTAAATCCAAACATGCGCCTGAAGGAATCAAATGTCAAATGTAATTATGTTGACACTGGATTCCCATCCCATAGATCAAGATTCCTTGCAAAAGTTGTTGAAGGTTTAGAAAGAGAAGAAAATGTCTTATCGGTTGCTGGAAGAGAAGGAAAATTCAAAGCTAAAATATCCATCCATGACAAATATTCAAAGCGTCCTTGTTCTTTAGAGGAGATATGCCTTGCCCAGTTCTCAATGATGTACGAGACAAAAAATGCTAATTCATTTAAGAACACAGTTTGGAAAAATAATTGCAATGGAACATCTGCAACAAAGCTTATTACTTGGGAGGGAGAGAAAGAAAGCATTCCAAAGAGTATCAAGTTGCTGGATGATCATGGATTTATGACCTGTAGGAAAGAGCCGTTCATCATACGATTACACAAAATTAATAAGAATGTGGATATTCATGAGTTCATGTATTCTGAGCTTCTCTTGTATCGACCATGGTGGGATGAGGCAGAATTGTATGAGAATGATTTTGATAAATGCTACGATTTGTTTACACAACCTGGAGTTAATGAAGATACTGAAACACGAATAGAGAGAGTTAAGTCGTTGCTTTTTCCTCACCTTAAGAATGTACAGGAGGGAAGAGAAAAAGTTGAGGAGGCTACTACAAAACGAAATTTGCATATCGGAGACACTCTTACTCCCAATTTACAACAAGAAAATGCTGAGGATGAAGTTGAAGGACAGATAGTTCATGAAGATTTTGAAATTTTAACGGGTAAGCTTGTGCACCTCTATCAAACAACTAAGTAAAAAATTAAGAAAAGCAAAGCAAAGAAACTTGAATTCTGGCTGAATTGAGAAGTATAGCAAAAATAGTTAGATCAAAAACATTTTTCATTATATTCCTTGCTTTGCTTTCTCTACTCGCTTGGCTTTTGTTTATGGGAAACTGATTTTCTAATTAGCATATTTATGTATAAATAAATTCAAACACATTACAAATTGTTAGTTATTGGCTATCCTTTTTTACAGATTCATGGAATGATGTTGCACATGTTCAGGAAGGTTGCACTTCTGAACTTAAAAAGTGTAGTGAAAAATTTGTTCAACAAATTTCTCTCTTCGATAATGATGAGCAATCTTCTAATGTAAGAAAACTATCATTTGATCAAAGATATGTGTTTGATGCAGTTATCAAATATTGCAAGGAATTGGTAAAATCACGGAAAACTGGAAATAAATCACCCGCGCCTATTCATTTGTTGATTCATGGGGGTGCTGGCTCAGGTAAAAGCACACTCATAAATACCATCACACCGTGGGTTCAACGCATCTTGAAGACAGAAGGAGACAATCATTCATGTCCATATATTATCAAGATGGCTCCTACAGGATTAGCTGCACTAAATATTTCTGGCATGACAATTCATAGTGGACTTAACATTCCCCTTGGAAATAAGCATCTCTCCTTATCAGACAAATTAAGGCAAGAATTAAAAGATCAGCTTACAAACTTGAAGATCCTGATTCTAGATGAATTTTCCATGATTCCAAGTGATATGCTGTATCAAGTGCACTTGCGACTTCAAGAAATAAAAGACTCACAAGACATATTTGGAGGAGTTTCTATACTACTCTTTGGAGATTTAATGCAGCTCAAACCAATTGGTGGTTCATTCATTTTTGAAGAACCAAGAAACAAGGTGTTTGCTTTGTATAATCGATTGCATCCTTTATGGAACAAATTTGAGATTGTAGAACTAACCGAAAACCATCGCCAAGGTGATGATAAAAGCTATGCTGACATGTTGAACAGGATTAGGTTTGGAAATCATAATGAATCAGATCTGAATGTTCTACAAGAATGTATTGTTGAGGAGTCTAATGAAAAAGATGCTGCAATTGTTTATCTTTATGGTTTAAATGAAAAGGTCAATTTGTGCAATGACCAAATCTTGAATACCTTACCAGGAGAGCTAATTACAATTATGGCAAAGAACATACATCCACCAGGTGTAATGCCCATAATAAAGAGATCAACAGGTTGTGTAGGTAATTCTCCTTTGTTGAATGAATTGAATCTTAAGACAGGAGCTCGGGTTATGTTAACTACAAATGTTCACACATCTGATGGACTTGTCAATGGTGCCTGTGGTACAGTTTATGGATTCCGTAGAACAAATGCCAATACTAAGGTTCAATGTATTCTGGTTAAATTTGATGATGATAAAATTGGGGTGATCAGTAGGAATAAACCAGAGAATACAGATCTGAAAGATAGCCAGCTCACTCCAATAAAAAAGCTAGAATTGCCATATAGCAGTGGAAAGAAAAGTAAGGAGAACAGTCATTCTTGCAAGGTAATTCAATTCCCATTGAGACTCTCATGGGCATCCACTATTCATAAAGTCCAAGGACAAACTATTGCCAAACCAAATATAATCTGTGTTGACTTTTCTACAATGTTTTCTCCTGCAATGGCATATGTAGCTCTCAGCCGTATTCAATCAACCAGTCAATTAAAAATATCAAACTTTGACGTTGCAAAAATAAAATGCTTTCCAAATGCAATGTCCACTTCTGAGGAGATGAAAAATCGGGCTTTAAATCTAAATGAAACAGAATGGGAAACATATGAAGAGAAAAGCATTAAAATCACTAGCTTGAATATTGTAAGCCTAAAGAAACACCTTGAAGATTTGAAATGTGATACGGTCCTTATGAAAAGTGATCTGATACTATTAAGTGAAACTTCTCTTTCTTCTACTCATGCTGATGACCAAAACATACCAGGATTTACTCTGTATTATACTGATAATGGCAGAGGTTGTGGTGTTGCCTGCTATGTGAAGGACAGACTTTATATTCAGAAAATTGAACTGGATAATTCTTTAGGATATCAAATCATATATGTCTGGCTGAAAGATCTTTTGATCATTAATATTTACAAGACTCATTTAATATATTCAACTGAATTACTGATGAAAGGAAATATAATTATTCATCATCTTTCCAATAAAAATAGATACATATTTCTTTTTTGCTTTATAATTTAGCATTTGAATTGTTTCATCAAAGCAGACAAAAAATTAGAAATTCAAATTAGCTGTGAATAAGTTGACAAATAATTATATTTCCTTTAGCTCTGAAAAAATACACCACCAATATCAAATTGGATGTTCTGATAATGGGGGATATTAATGTTCCCTTCAAAGCAGACTCTGCTAATGTTTTATTGAAGGGTTTGAAAGATCTTGGTTTTGTTCAAATTGTTACCAAGCCAACCCACATAAAAGGAGATATTCTTGACCATATCTATGTTTCATTCAAAAAGAAATCTGTGGAATATTATAATATGCACTCAGTGTATTACTCAGACCACTGTGCAAATTGCATAATAATTTCTGATGCATAGAAGATACTTTTTATATAATTTAGTGTCATGTGATTTTAATCTAAGACCAGAATTTTATTTATAAATTCATATATCAAAATTAAAATATAGCAATGTTACTTTTGATTTCAACCCGACTTTAATGGGAGCTTTCAAATTAACAGATGTTCCATGTAAAAGTGTACAAAATTAGGGTGTTATTAAAATACAGTTATACCAAAATATAGCTAAAAGGATTGAACTGATTGTTTTTCCCTGTTCCGTAACACAGTTCCTTGGTATGACAAACCTGCATGGAGCTGGATGGAGCAATTCATCCAATCCTTTTAGCTATATTATTGTCTGGTTGATTTTGAGTAACACCCTAATTTTGCTCATTTTCACACGGAATATCAGTTAAGTATTGAATGAGATGTAAGAGCCTTATCCATTATTGAAATTGATGATTTATTAGGATAGAAATATGCATAATTTTTCTGTAACAAGGCTTTTAAGAAATTTTTCATTTTTCATACTGTTACACTTTTGAGTCTATGCTCCACCAAATGTCAGAATCTCATTAAAATGACATTGTGTAACTTTGAGATTTGTGTTTCTTTTTATTCATTACATCTTACAATTCATAGTTGAGGCATAATTAAGGTCTTCAGAACAGCATCAGGTTATGCACGGCTTGCGTGCTTGTTTTTCATAATTAGAACAATTGAGAAAAATAAAACTGTCCTTGAAGATTGGTTAGGTTAATGTTTTTCTGTCAA
>JAOWAT010101890.1:0-10549 GCA_028571025.1 Longipedia americana
TTTTGTAAGTGCTCTAATTTCTTCAATTTTAAAGATAAATTGTCCAAACCTTCAGTAATCATTTTCTAGTTGTAAAACTAATTCTAAATTGAATTCAAACTCTTTTTAAACCTCTTGACCAAGGAGAAAAATCAAAATCCGTAAGTTTTTTTCGTCCTTACGATACTTGAACAAAAGAGACGTTCCATTGGATTCCATCAATCTTAGTTTCTTTAAAATATTTTATCTTTTCTATAATTCTAAACTTCACAAAACTTTTAAAGTTTGGAGGAAGCCAATTATGCTACATGTAGCATGAAGCAGACTTTGCCATTTTCTTATCAAAATGAAAACAGATCCTCTCAATAGATCCATGCGGAGGTTATGTGATTCGACTTTATCTGAATACTCTAAATAGCTTTAGGGCATTCATATAAGTCGAATCACGTAACCTCCGTATCGATCCATTCCATAGATCTATTCAAAATCGTAAAAATTCGGTAAGATGCCTCAAATAGCTATGATAACTAAATTTTCAAATTAACGAATGAAATTAACCTCATAATTAAGTTGTTTTTGCTCCCATTCTAAATTTTAATTAGAAAATTACTAAAATTAGAAGTGAATCCCTAAAAAGTGCTTCTTTTTTCAGCTTGCAATTCCCATCAACGTTTTCATCTCCTCCTTCAATGAAATTGAATTTGAAATTGCTTTCTAAATGAAGGAGATTGTTTTCATAAGAAATAATTAAGGTGAAAACAGATGAAATTTACAGATCTTGGCGTGAGAGAATTTCAACAGTCAGGCCCTTTTGTTGATAGCCTGGCCGTAAATAAAGTCTGATCAGATTTCACTATTTCTTGCACACAGTCTACTGATACGGATCTTTTTCAAACTGCTAAACAAAAAGCAGAAATATATTAATTTCAAGTTCAGTGTGGGTGAATTTTACATTTGAATTCAGGAGTAAAAGAATCTTCTAAAGATTACCATTTAAAGGGCTTGTTCATCTATTGATCTTATCATTTATTAACATCATAGATAAGAGAATTGCAACTTACCTAAAAACATTGGCTAGCCTGAATACACACACAAGTCATTTTGCTTGTGTTTGTATGCATCTGTGTGCGTATGCTCTTTAGAGTAAAATCAAGCCTCTCAGTTACATTTCTTATCTAAATAAACCAATAGACCAGTTAATCCGTTTGACCAAAAAAGGAATAAAAGAAGAATGTGACACAAGGTAAACAAAATCTGATCTAATATCATGGATGGCGTTGTTTATTGCAATGCAAAACTGCTTGGCCAAAGCTGATTTGTTTACATAAAGAGGCATCTCGTTTCAAAGTTGGCATTTAAATTTCATGTTTATTTTTTTTTCAATTTTTCATCAATTACGTTCTTTACTGGTCTAGATGAACATCTCTTTTGGTTCCAGAAATTTGAAACACATATTTGAGACACTTCTTCGGCCTGAAATTTTTCATGTATTGTCAAATGAACGATAAAGTGGTTTTATAATTATATGTTCATCTTACAAATCTACTGGAATGTCTCAATTAAAAAAAATTATTCTAATATTGTTTCTATACTTTTACTACTTTTGTATCAAACATTTTGGTTTTTCTTTGGCCTCTAGATAGTAATTTGTTTGATATTGTTAAAAAACCTTAAAATAGACATTTTATACCCTTGAAATTACTTATGATTCTCATTGACTGAATGTAGTTGGAGAAACAGCATCACATGCCTTTACTCATCTAGCAGTAATGATGATGATTATTCCTCTTTACTTCAACAATTCAAAGTTCATCATCAGAAAGTAAATCTTTTGCTGTTTTCAATTTGAATGTTCAAGCAGACCATGAACTATTAAATTTGATTTTGAAGGTCACTCTGTGTTCCACAAACACAAATTGTTCTTATTTTATGTTTTAAAAACATATCAGATTATGTTAGTCACGATATTTTACTATGAAAACGTAAATTGAGTTTGCCCATCGGACTTATGCAATTATCTATTTTGGGGGATTTCAGAAGCTTACAGTATAATTTTTATTTGTAACTTAAAAACTTATCTTTTACGATGAGAAAAAACTATTTAACCATAATTACAAACATCTTTATTTCAAAAGTCCGTCGGGCACCTCAATTATAGTAAATCTAAGAAAAAATCTTTTGTAGTAATATAATTGAATAAAGCTTTCTTTCAAAGCAAATTTCATTTTGGAATGTCCGATATAATATATTTTTTAATTTCCAAACAAACTTCATTCAGAAAAAGGTAACTTAGACTCAGAGATGAATACGCATAACAGTTGAACTGTTTATCCGCTTTTAATATTATTGTAGCAGAACAAAAAAATTTGGAAAATTTTTAAATTCAATTCCGCGAAAGTATTTTTTTCTTTTTTTTTTGCAAGACTGCTGGCTGCCAATCCAAACGTATCCAAGTTTATCTTTTAAATTTCAACGAGGCGTGGAGTTTAACAATATCTATTGAACATTTATTTCATATGACATGTTTGTCATTTGTAGGATGGGGTTTCTGGCAAACTTTAGAAATCACTCTCATGGATTGTACATTGTATAAATACCAGATTTTCTGGAGTGTTATGATATGTAACATTTGTGAAAGGTTTTGTTGATTTCACATTTTGAGGAATTTTAATTTCAAAGTTATTCATTATCATTTGGTATTTTCTGTTACATCTAAAAAAGGTTTTCAAAAAGTAAAGTAAGTTTTAGAAACTATCGGACATCCCAGTTTCTTAAAAACATCTCGCTATGATCAGGGCATGCTTGTAGATGGTCAATTTTAAAAGTTACAATCGTTCTGATAAATAAAAACTTGGATACAAGCAATCTTGAACCATAAAAACTTTTTTCATTCATTGATAACAGTGGAACTAAATAGCACAACTTCACAGCAATTAAATGTTGTCCAAAGAAAGCTAGTTTTAATTGCATTTTCGCAAAGGAAGTTCTTGGTGCCAGTATATTAAGAGATAATTCTTTTGATGACTTTTCTCTTTTGTCGCGAAAGTACAATGCCATCTTCATTTTCACTCATTAAATGCAAAAACAACGTTTGGACATAAATTTCTTTTTGTAATTTTTTCTCATTTTGTTTTTTGAACTTCTTGAAGTACAATGACATTTCCAGATTTGAGAAACTCATTAACTTATTCATTTTAGTGAAAGTTCTTTCTAACAGATACTTTGAAGAGCTTTATAATTAGAAGATGAAAAGTTGAGAAACCCTGAATTGTGCAAAAAACCTCTCATAGATATATCTTTGAATTCACATTTTCGCTTGTTATAATATTATTGCGTTCAAGGGCAAAATCAAAAATTTTTATTATCAGATATATGATAATGCTTGAAAGCTTAACAGAAAACAGACTTTTTCACATTACTAAACTCAGTTTTCATGTATTTCTGCGCTTAAAATTAATTTCCAGGAAGAGATAGATAATTTTATACAGGCAAAAATTATGAATGAAAGTAATGACAAATACGATTGCATTCATGAAAGATTTGTTTCTTATATGAGATGAGTACTAACTGAGTACTGCTGTACTGAAAGTTTATCTTTTTAGTACGAGCTAAGAAATAACAGTACCATTGGTATTAAAATTTTCAAAAAGTTACCTTTCACCTCATGAAGATTCTTAGTAAGATTTAAAACTAAATTGACAAGTCAATGAATTGGTTCCGTACAGAGAATGTTATCCATAATTTTGCAAGGAATATTTCATTCCATCTTTTTTTACCCCATGGTGGTTCTACACTCCTTTGTCCTTATCAGCAATAATTTTGTAAGCATAAAGACTTCAGTTTTCTGAAAAATAAGCATAATCTAAGCATATTTTAATCCTTTATATGAAATTTTTGCTCATAAATTTTTTATAAAAATAATCATCAGCTTAGCATGATTTGAAACCTTTCTTCGGCCAAAAAAAGCATACTGAAGTCTTCACCGAAAAATTATTATGCTTATAAAAAAGAGAGTACTCAACCTTTTTTGTATGAAAATTTTCAAAAATCCTGATTAACAACCTGACATTGGCCAAGTTGAGAGTCTAATAACTTTCATGAATTAAATTGAATGAGCTGAATTGTTGTTTTGAACAACAAGGGTTAAAGAGGAAACAGACGACTATAAGACAAGAGAGACTGCTCACAAAAAATGAAAGAATTTTGCAGAATTTTAATGATCAGAAAAATCAATTTTAAAGATTGTGTCTTTTGTCTGTGATGTAAATGTAATATTCATTGCATAAAATATGCACCTGTCAGTGTGAGATATAAAAGAATGAATAAAAATTGAATTTGAGCTGCTTATGCTAGGTTTAACTTTTCAAATCATGAACTTCTAAACGTTTGACAGAAAGAAATTGAAGTTTCTATTCAAAACTGTAAAACGCATGAAAAAAACAACTCAAGCCAACCTGTTATTTTTCTTCACTAAATTATCAAAGATTAAATATGTCTATAAAAATGTATTTCAAGAGAATTATTGGTCCTTATTAGAAAGCCAGTTTTTATGAATATATAGTGTCTGATTACACTTAGAAATAATTGCATAATTCTTCCTTGAATTAATTATTATTGTACTTTCTTTGTCTACACTAGATTAAATTTGTACTTTTTTGCAAAAAAAAAGATATTTTTTTATCTTTGCAGCTGTTGAATATATTAATTTATTTCACGATGAATTTTTGGAATAATTTATCCCCTTAAAAAGTCAACTGATGTTTTGTTTGAAACATTTAAAAGAACAAACAGTCGCATTCTTGTCGGATAAGGTCATTAATTTTGAAATCTAGCTAAATGCATCCGTAACATTTACAATGATCTTGAATTTCGCATTTTTACAAAGGAAAATTTTCAATTGTCAGAACTACTCATTGAATATTTAAAAATGTGGAAATAATTATGTTTAATTGCAAATAGATTATCGAAATCGGAAGAGGGATTCAGGTTTAGAAACAATAAAAAGTCATCTTTCTAATAACTCAGTTTTAATGGGATTTGAGAGCCAATTGTTAGGAATTGAATGTTTCCCATTCAAATTAATCCACAAATTTACAAAGGTAAGATGTCTCTTTTTATTCAATATATTTGTTAGGCAGTTTCATAAAATTTTCAAAAATTCTGGCTCCCGGCTCATTTTAAACATTTTTTTGCCCGTTCCAAATCTGTTTTTGTTTTCTCATGTTCATGTTATATAAGGACCGTGCAACAACAAGCCTTAATATTGAATTGAGTGAATTTAAATAAGTAATAAGATTTCCAAACTCATAGATTTTAAGTCCTTCAATATTTCTGACCTCTCCCATTGTTCTTCTTGATCTCCATTCTTCCCTATGGATCGGGTGTTACGTGATTCCACTTTATCTGAATGCCCTAAAGCTATTTAGAGCATTGAGATAAAGTTGAATCACGTAACCTCCGTATTCTTTCCTATTGGAATTCACCTTTTGACTCTGTTTCGCGGCGTTGTTCTTATCCCATTAGTCTTTATTTAACACTGCAACGTGTGAGAGCAAATGAGCATCACCTGCAAAAAACCCTTCCTTTAAATAGGGTGGGTCATCCAAAAAAAATCTTCGAGAATGATGCCGGGATGTGACTTAAAAAATCCTCTCCCATTTTGACATTACCATCGATCGAGTAAGGATACATTTTGGTGATATATTTGCTTCCTAAATTTAATTAGCAATCTTCAATGCTCAACATTTCCCAAAAAAGATTTCCAAACTCATAGATTTTAAGTCCTTCAATATTTCTGACCTCTCCCATTGTTCCTCTGACCTCAAAATTGCCCTAACTTTTCTCAGAAAATGCCTAGAAGGTATTTTTAAGTCACCTCCGGGCATCATTCTCGAAGATTTTTTTTTGGATGACCCACCCTAGTTTAAATTCTGAGCACAAATTCAAGAATACGTTTCCTTGCAAAAGTGAAAATCCGGAATTACAGAAATGATTCTAAGCACTAATTTTTTACATTTGAGATGCCCAAAAGGACTTTGGAAATTAATTGAAATTTCGTCATTTTGGAACCCCACATTTTTTTCGATTATATCTAAAATTTATCTTTCATGTGAAAAAAGAATTATCCAATTACCTCATTTCCTCTATGCGGAAATTGAGATTTATTATCGCATTTTCAATGGATTTACTACATAACAGAAAATTTAAAATGCCGTTTTCTCAAAAATTCGCAAAAATTTTAATTGTCAAAGTCCGTTGGGACACCTCATTTCATAAATAATGAAAGTTACTCTTGCAGAAAAAATGAGGAACAAAAGCACCAGATGTTTCTCATTGGAGTTTCATAGAGTTTAAAATTTCAATCTAAAGTGAAAATAAAAATCAATCAATGTTTTAGGTTTTTCGAATTTTCTTCTCTAACAATTTTGACATTACCATCGATCGAGTAAGGATACATTTTGGGGATATATTTGCTTCCTAAATTTAATTAGCAATCTTCAATGCTCAACATTTCCCAAAAAAGATTTCTTGTCATGGCCACACACATAATTTCATATCATTCAATTTTCAATTCAAGAACTACGAAAGTCTTTCTTCTTCTCAATTCATTTCAAAGAAAGTAGAAAAGCACCTGTTACTCCTAAAATATTTGCCACAATGAAATCAATGAACATTATTTTTCAAATTACGTCACTACTATTGAACATTGACATGGCAGAATTTAATATTTGTGTTGGCACAAAGAGTTTATTAAATCAATTTTTTGTGCAATTTTCAGAAAATAATGTTGAAAATTTTCTCTTGTACGGGAATTTTGATCAAAACTATATCCTTTCTTTAAAGTGTTCTTTAAAGCATGCTAACCAAAAATTTGTCATTTTACTCAGGAGAAATAAGCATTCGAGCAACCCAATGTCTTATTACAAAAATTATATGGTAACTCGAAAATTTTGGGTGAGTGAAAATTAAAAGTCATCAAATTCATTCTAGAAAAATGACAATCAATTAATCTTTCCCTGACAAAGGAAAACATTTTAAATTATTAGGTGCAATATTTTGAATTATTTTAAAAACTCCTTGAGGCACCACATTTCTCTGAGCAGTAAGAGATGCAGACTTTATTGAATCAATCTTTCTTTCTGTTGTAATTCAGAGCTCAAAATTCATAGAGAATACATTGAGGGCATACTTTCCATGTAATTTATGTCGTTCTTTAATCCATAAAATTCTTTATCAGATCATTTTGATAGAATGGGAAAACCTCTTCATTTTATCATTCATAAAATGAATAATTACACTTTGTAGGGTATTTTAGTCTATGTGTCTATTTCCACAGTTCTTCAGAATGGGCATTCAGGATCCCTGATTGCACAACCTCTAATTCCAACTGATTTTGAACTTAGATGTCATCAGTAAACCAAATAACTTTGTTTGAATGATTCTGTCGAGCCCTTTTCAAGTTAGCCACTTTTACTACATAAATTTATGTAGTAAGGATGGCTAATTTGAAAAGGACTCGACAGAATTCATTCAAACAAACTTAGTTGGTTTTTTAATGACAAATAAGTTCATAATCAGTTGGAATTAGAACTTGTGAAATCGGAGGTCTTGAATGCTCCTTCTGAAGAACTGTGTTCATGATTTAATATTGACGTTCATTTTAGAGTCCACAAGTGTCTGGAGAACAATTTTCTATATTTAGCTTGGTACTGAAAATCATGTTACACTTAAATATGAATTTACCATTTTATTTATTAAAAACTCTAATTTATAATTCATAGATCACTGAGGTTTTATTTCTTTTTAAAGGTGTACTTTTAAAAATATCAACTTAATTCTTCTCTTCTAAATACATGTCTGAGCTGACAAAGATGTGAGTGAATAAAAAGGATAGATAAATTCAACCATTTAACTGTTATTCTGCCTCAGTGTGGTCAAATTCAGGGTGTAAATTCAAAATCACCAGACAAATAAGATAGCTAAATTGGTTGGGTGTATAGCTTCAGCCAGTTATAAAACTCTGCTATTAGGTGGGTGAAGCTCAAGAAATCTCAACAATATATAGTTGGATGAAATTTGGTGTGCAGGATTGCTCTTTTTTCTCCCTTGTTATTTCACTGGAGAGTTCTCAAAACTGTCACTCTGTTGAGCTGTTACTTCTATAGAAATATGATGAGAAGCTATGCGCTAGCCAATCAATTTAGCTATACCTTTGTAAGGTGGTTTTGAATCTACACCCAACAATTGACCAATCCAATACAGAACACCAGTTAAGGGAACTTACTTTTTGGGCGTGTTTGCCATCAAGAGGCCTCATTTAATTCTTATTCACATCAAATAAAATTACAATTTTAATGGAAAATGTGTGTAATGGATGATTCAATATTCTCTCCAGGGGTGCATTCTTTTTTCTCAAAGTGGAAAATCATGTGATGCACTTTTTATTCATGAAATTGAAAAGGTGTAGGCGTCAGACATGCTGAAAAAATCTGGATATTAGTTTATTTAAAACTTTTGGAAATCTCTTAATTCACCTTCGGAAATTTGAATAAGATTAGGATTTTCCTCCTCTTTCAAATAAATCTGAAAATTGCTTGCAAAATCTTTTTTTGATTTCAAATAATCTAAAGATAAGATGTTTTAAGACTTCTTTAATAAATTTTTCAAACCATTGAGAGTTTTAACTTTAAATTTGACTTTCCTTGAGAAATACTCAGGAGATTTTTACGACCCCATTACATTCGAAAGTGTACCTAAAGAGGCTAAAATGCTTACTGGTTTCACAAACTTAGTTTCTTACAATATGATATTACTAAAGGTTAAATAAAAGTAAGCCAGCTTTTACTAAAGCCAGGCAAATAAACCTAACATATATTGTTGGTCAAATAATCTACTTATTTATGAACCTTTAGGAGTAGATTTGGCAAAGTTTTCAGAATATTCTCAAAGCCTGCCGTTGTCAAGCTACTTTAAGTTTACTTCAATGAAGTTGGACATGCTGCGGTTTCCACAAATATTTGACCCCCTGTTTTGATCATAACTAGAAATTTCATATTGAAAAGTTTCTCCCATCTACATAATGACAAACAATAACAATTTTGATAAATTCAGGCTTTTTGTAAAAAAGTTTTAATCACAGAAATTTTCACTTTACTTCATAGGGACAAAAGTGCCCTGACAATGTTGGATATTGCATATATTTCAATGTTATTCATAAATTTGTCAATAACTTGAAAATGTCTCAGATTATTGCCCCAACAATGATTTTTAAAACAACTTTTTCTGATTTGCTTAAGCCTACTTTTACCACGTATGTACATTTTTTGTTCACATTAATTAAATTCTTCAACGCTTGATGAAATAGGTTAATTACAATAAAAATCCTTCTAGATGAAATTTCAACATTGAAAAAAGCAGACATTTAAAGCAAGAATTGAATTGGAACGATTTTAAGGAATGAAATGAGATCTATCTACAAATTGGAGAAACAAATATTTCTGAAGCAAAAACTAAATTCATGGCAAACCAAATAATGCTCCCTTTTTTTACTACGTATTTAATTCAAGGAACAAAAATGAATAAATCCAATGGTGTACTTTCTCTCTGCTAAGTAAACAATAATAAATAGGTGTCTTTGGAGTGCAACAGGTTGTTTCTTCCATCATTTATTAAGTGCAAACATTTTTCTTTAAGCCTCAGGGTGAAAAACAGTAAAACCAGACCATCAGTATCCATTAATAAAAGATTGCTTTTCTTATAAATTTCTCTCACATTCTATGAACAAATGAAATAGGCATGTGGCAAGAATTGTAATGAGTAGAACTTTTACTCTTTTGGGTATGGTTTTGTATGTATTTTTGTATGATAGTTATTGCTCTATCCTTTTGAATATGGCACGAAATAACTTTTGTTCTATAGAAGTTTTGACAGATTAAGACTATCTTCTTTAAATCCCATGCTTTCAAAAAACAAAACTTTGAATTAAAATCTAAAATTCTAATGATTTCTATTAGTTATTCAAATGAGGAAATCAACAAAAATAGTTGTTCTAGATGATTTGGTGGGAGAACAACTATCTCAAGTGTTTTATTGTATAAATATCTTACAAAACACTACCCTTTCTCATATTTAACTTCATGAGCTCTCTTTTGGGCATGAAATAGTATTGAGATTACTTACATATCACTTTAAAATACATAATTCATCTGTAGACTTACCTGTAATCAGAGCTGCTTTTTAAGTCTTGAACTTCTGCTGCAGAGGGGATGAATTGTAGATCTTTCTTCTGTTTTGAGATGAGCTTTATTATGACTGCTCCACAATACAAAGGCTTTCAGGAGTGTGTTTTGTCAGGATCATATCAGGATAGATCAATTGAAATTGCGATTCTGGGCAAAAGGTGGAAGATATAAAAATTATTAGTCAGAAATGATTACTAAAATGAATATTTAAAATAGGTATCCAGTGCATTTAAAAATCTTCGAGAATGATGCCGGGAGGTGACTTAAAAAATTACTCTTGTCTCACTGACTTCAAAAATACCCTAACTTTTCTCAGAAAATGCCTGGAA
>JAOWAT010102001.1:0-10547 GCA_028571025.1 Longipedia americana
TAGAGGAAATTTTGCCAATTTAGGGGGCGAAAATAAGAATATGATAAGAATATTTTGAGCTTAAATTTCTGAAAAAAATAAGAATATCCGAGCTTCAACTCAATTTTCCGTATTCTTATAAAAAAAACGGTGTATGTCATAGAAATAAATGGAAACTCCGTTAGACCTCTTTTTTGTGTGTAATCTAGACTTTCAGGTGTGCCGCTGAAATCCTGTCATGTCCCAAGAGACCCTCTGGAGGTGTGCAAGGAGACCAGGCTTTTTTTCGAGTAAGACAAAAAACTCAATTTTGATTTTTATCGAAAAACTCAATTTGAAAGCCAAAAACTCGAAAATACGAAATTTCTAGAATCTGAAATACTTCTAAAACGTTTCTTCTAAGTACTGAATTTAAAGGTTTTATTACAGTGTTTTTAAAGTTCTGCAGACAAAGAATTGCCATTTTCTTGAAGTTTATGCAAAAATTCTCAACATTTGTTGGTAAAATGAGCTTTTTGAACACTTTTTAGGTACAGTGTCGTTCATAATAGATTACACAAAATATAAGGGAGCAAAAATCAAAATTTTCACTCCTATAAAATGTCACCAAAATTTCCTCAATATCATTTTAGACCTAGGGCTAGCCCCCGAAACAAAATTTTGGCAATTTATTTTTTTTTCATGTTATTCTCCCAATAAAACTTTAGTTAAAGAAAAAGCTCCAGAATTCCTGTTTACATTTTGATTGAAGTTTAACAGGGAGAATAATATGGAAAAAAGTAAACAGCCCAAATTGACCCAAACTTTGTTTCGGGGCTAGCCCTAGGTATAAAATGAAAGTGGGGAAATTTTGATGATCTTTTATAGAAGTAAAAATTTCAAACTTCGCTCCCTTACATTCAGTGTAATCTATTATGAACGACACTGTATTTTATTTTAATTTTGTCAAATAATTTTCAAAAAATTCAATTATTTTCAAAAACACGATTCAAAATTTTTAAAAACTCAATTTGAAAAAAAAAACTCACTTTCAAAATTGCAAAAAATCCAAAATCCAAAATATCTACAGTGGAGTTCATAAAGAGCCTGACGGAAGGGAAGAAAGCTTTTTGAGAAAATTTTACTAGATAAAATGTTCTGAAATTTGGTTGGGTATCTTTTCATACCATTGTCTATGCCCCAAAACAATTTTTAGATCAATAGGGGACTGTTACATTTTTTCCCATATAATTCTCCACATAAGACTACAATCAACATAAATGCAAGAATTCTTCTGTCTTAAAGGGACAATGAACTCAAAAATTAAGTTGAGCTCACAATGAAGTATGTAACCTAAAATAATTTTCCAATTGAACAAAAATAATTTTAAGCCCATATATTCGCCAATAATTGAACTCTCAAAAAATATTGAGAGTTAGAATCATTTATGCTTTTATTGCGCACTCTAGTCATCGCAAGCTTGTCTTGTAAAAATATGGGAAAAATTATTACTTTTAAAATAAAATTTGTGTTAGGAAAGTACTCACATCTATTTGTATTGTTTAAATGTCTGATAGATTTTCTCAGATTGTTGCAATATGAGGTTAAAATGACTAGGGTGTGCAATAAAACTTTTAAAAATTCTAACTCTCAAAATTTTTTGAGAGTTCAATAATGGACTGATATAGGGTGTAAATATATATTTGTTAAATTGGAAAATTATTTCTTGGTGTATACTTCATGTTAAGCCAAACTTAAATTTTGAGTTCAGTGTCCCTTTAATATTATCTTTTGCTAAGAACTAATGATAAAACATAATGATATTTTCAAAATTTTCAGGCTTTTTATAACTAAGTTATAGGCCTATCAGGCTTTCTTTCACTACATAAGGACAAAAGTGCTCTTGAAAAAGCCTGTAACAAATTTTTTTCAATTTCATCATTCAAGCCATCAATAAACACCCATATTTTTAATTCATTTTCGAAGGGTCACTCCTGTTTCTATTCAAATTTTTCTCTTTGTGCGGATCTTTACTTATAAAGCGGGAAATCCGTTCAACTTTGGTCCTTGGGACTTTCAGCCTAAATGTCAATTCTCAAAGTCTAAAAACGTTTTATTTCGAAAAATACGTTTATAATCAAATTTCACAAACGTGGATGAAAATCTAGAAAGTCTGCAGGCAACAGATAATCCGTGCGATAAATTGCGATGAAAGAAATTCAAAAGTTTCTTTGAAATTTAATGCCAAAACTTTATAAAAGCAAGATCTCAAAACATCAAACATTTTTGCATGGAGAAAAATGAGTAAGGATGATTCTCTCTTTCAAAATGCTTCCTGCAATTTTCGTTGCTGCCGTTGAACTTTGTTGTCGCCAGACAAGTTTCTTTAATTTTCTCAACTTTATAATATTAACTAGCTGTTGTACCCGGCGATGCTCGGGTCAATTTCATATTTTTTCAGTAATTTTGACCAACCAAATTATAACAGATCATTTGAACACATCTTTAGTTCCAGCAGCATCTTAAGCCCATCTTCTTTCAGGTTGTCTTTTTGCATCTAAGCTCAGAGTACCCCCTGAATGTTAAATTTTAACTGTGCTCTTTCCAAAGGTATAGAACTTCCCCACCCCCACTCCCATTGAGCAGAAAGTACAAAAACATACACAAAATCTATTTTTGAGGTCAGAAAAGCTAAAGCAAGCAATTTTAGGAACTTCATGTTAGAAAATATTGGGCTTTCTTACACCAAAATATAGATCATTACTGCCCAACCTTTTTCATTTTAGAGCCAATTTTCTATTTTGCAATTCTTTGCAGGCCACACTTTACATTATAACCTCCCCCAAATCTAATCAGAATGTAAAATAGTCATTTCTGAAAGTGTTGGACTATTGACAAAATTTGTTATTCTTTAAAAGGGTTTGATAATTTTTTTAAGTATTGAATTTTATTTTCTCTATATTATTTCCAAAGTGATATGTTCTGGTTCTTAAAATTTGCAATTCCTAAAAAAGGTCTTCAAGAAGGTTTTAGATTTTTTGTCCCAAAGGAAGAATAGTTGTTTAATATACAGATTCAATTGAATGAAATGGGCAAATTCAGAGAAAAAAGAAACAATTCTGAAAGTCAAAGAAATGTAACCTGACATAATCTAAATTTCAAAATCTTGAAAATTTGTACATCAACATTTCTTTGGTGGGCCTCATTTGGGCCATCCATGGGCCGCACGTTGGGCACCACTGGTCTAGATGCTTAAAACTTTTAGAAATTGTATAGTTCTCAGTTTTTGTGATTTTACAGGCTCAGTTTTTAGAAAACTTGGCCTGAGTTTTTCAATAATTTGAGATTTTTTTAGCAATTTTACTACATAAAAGTAAAAATTTTGACAATAACAAAATCTAGAAGTTTCATACAGTAGTTTTCAGGTTTGGTAAAATTGTTGTCAAACAAGGACGATTACGTCCTGAAGCAGCCGAAGACAGAATTTAAAATGACACATGATTTGACAAAAAAGACAAAAGTAGACACAGTGTGACACACAACACGTCAGACATTTTCCCCTCACTCAGAACCCCAATGGTACCCCAAATACAAAATCTGGAAGTCCTTGCCTAAAAGGAAGAAAAACTATAGGTAACTAGGGTAAAAAGTTCCAAAAGCTCCCCTGGGGGCGCCGATGGGCGTCATGTACTCTCCATACACCGGAACCCCAAAAGTACCTCAAATACAAAATTTGGGGTTCCTAGCTTGAACAGAATGGAAACTAGGGTAAGAAGTTTCAAAACTTCCCCGGGGGCGCCCCTGGGGCGTAGAGGGCGCTGATGGGGCGTCAATTATCCCCCATACACCGGTAGGGTAAAAAGTTCCAAAAAATCCCCTGGGGGTGCCCCCGTGTTGTAGGGGGCGCCGGTGGGGCCCCAAGTACCCTCCATACACTGGAACTCCAAAAGTACCCCTAATACAAAATTTTGGGTTCCCAGCTTGAACGGAATGTAAACTAGGGTAAAAAGTTCCCAAAAGCCCCATTGGGGCGCCCCAAAAGTACCCCACGTACAAAATTTGGGGTTCCTAGCTTCAAAGGTATTGAAACTACAGTGGAAAGATCCGAAATGGGTCACACCTGGCAGGAAAGTTGTAAAAGTTGGAAAAAAATAACCACAACAAATGACGCCTCCAGAATATTGGGACTATGTGTAGTTTTGCTGGGAAATTTCATCCGAGTGAGAAACACAGCCCTTAATTTTGAGAAATTTGACTATAATTGACCTAAATATAGATGAGCGGAAAATTGTTTCAAAATGGTCAATATGCAATCTAAAGCATGCCAAATGAAAGATATGAGACATAGATAGTCCATAGTAGCTTTTGAATAGCCTCAAAAAGTCTTCAGAGTGAGAAACGCAGCCCTAAAATTTGAGAAATTTGACAAAAATTGACCTGAATATAGATGAGCAGAAATTTATTTTAAAATGGCCAATATGCAATCTGAGGCACGCCAAATGAAAGATACAAGATGTGGATAGTCCATAGTGGTCCATAGCAGGCTTTGAATACCCTCAGAAAAGTCTTCAGAGTGAGAAAAGCAGCCCTAAAACTTGAGAAATTTGACTAAAATTGACCTTATAATAGATGAGCATAACATGATTTAAAAATTGTCAATATGCAATCTAAAGCATGCCAAATGAAAGATATGAGATGTAGATAGTCCATAGTAGGCTTTGAATACCCTAAAAAAGTCTTCCCTTTAATTTTTGATTTTTTCTTTAATATGCCTGTTGCAAGATTAGTTTTGTATTTCAATCCGTTGCTAGTGGGTTCATTTGAGAAGATTCTGCCCCTTTGTGATTTTTTCAAGTGAAATTTATCTGAGTTCTTTATTGGTTCTGATACTAGTCTTTCTCTCGGTGTCTGAATTTTGTAATTCTTGATGTAATTTTGTATATGACCTCGTCTAAAAAATATTGATCAATATGTGTAATAAAGTTTTTGTGTTTTTCTAGAACCGTGTCTATTTCTGAAATGAATTTGTTATACCCTTTTTGTTTCTTTTTTGTATGTGAAATTAAACATCGTAACCATTTGATTGAAAGACTCCGTTTATTTCTGTATTAGGCTCAAAGGATTCCAAATTTATAGGCCGATTTGGTGTTAAAGTTACATCAGGTAAATTTTGTGCATTTTTTATATTAGAATTAGATTCAGGATCAGAGTAAAAATTGTGGGTCTGATTAGTTATAAAGTTAGTATTGGGGTTTATAGAATTAATATTAATATTTGAGGGGTTAATATTAGTATTTGAGGGATTAATATTAGTATTTGAGGGACATTCATTTGTACATCCAAGACTTTGTAAATTATCCTTTTTAAATGATTCTCTTCCTTCATTGATATTATCTGGTTGACCTCTCATTTGCTCCACCTCATCCTCTGAATTACTTTTGTCATTTCTGGAATCAGAAAGAGAGTGTGCTTTATCAGAGGTGGAGGTAATTTGAGGTCTACTAGTGTCTGCCCTAGTCTTTTTGTTCATTTGAATGTCCCGATAATCAGAATGCTTTGAATAATTTTCATGAAATTTATTAAATCTTTTATTTGTAATTGTACAGTCCGAGTCTTCCTCTGTAGAGGAATCTGTCTCCGATATATCAGTCTTATATAATACAGTCTTAGATTTATCATTACCTTTGTGAAAGGCTTATTCAGCCTTTAGTTTGTCTTCTTTGGTGAGGATTCTCCGCTTTTTTATGATTTCCGTTTGATGGTATGAATCTGATGGGCTGGTCGTCGGTCTTTCCAATATGGATGTTCTTATTCCTTCTTTGGACCGTTTGGTACCTTTCTTTGAGTTTGTAGAAGCATTATCATTGGTGTTTGTTTTGTCTGAATTAGTTTCAATAGTTGTTTTGTGATTGGAATCTGAATTTTGTGGAATCTGATGATTGTAAGAATGGGAATCTGAATCTAAATTTGAATTTTGGTATTCTTCCAAATCTTTCATTGATTGGATATGGATTGGGCAGACCTCTTCTTGTGGAGGAATTTCATCTATATGAGGATTTCCTGGAAATTTAATAAGATCTTTTTGATATAATTTTTCTTTTCTGAGGGCACTGCCTCGGCCTTTGTTAATATATGTGTTAGTAGGGGATATTGGTGAGCTTGGATAAGGTTGTTGGAGTTCTGGATAGTATTGGTTTATGATTAATTCATTGAGATTCTTTGACTTGGGATTATCGAGGATCTTCTGAATTGGCTGAGGGATGTAAGAGAGAGGTTTATTAGTGGATTTATCTATAAATTCTGGGGTTTTAGATCTTTTGCTGTTAGAATTTTTCTTAGAATTTTGTCTAATTTCTTTATTGTATGAATTTGAAGGAATAAGGTTCTCGTTTAAAAATTCCTTTTTATTTTTTGAATGTAATTTTTTTGGTGAAGAAGTTTGTGAAATAATATTTTCCTTACCTTTATTCCGGTGCAAAAATTTGCAGAATTGATAAGTACAGAACCCCTTCGTCTCCTCAAAGTGGCAAGGGATTAGTTTCTTAAGATGCGGGGCGACGAATCGGTTCCCAATTTTGTCGAAGTCAATTCGACGTTGGTGTCTGTCGCATTCCATAACGAGTACTTTCTGGAAATCTGACTCCCCCATTTTGCAGGTGGCGGGATTATGTGTTCTATCCGCTGTATGACATGCAGGGCAGCGGACATGCTCGCTGCAAACCTGCTCTTTGCGTATAATTTGTGCGTCGTTCCTGCACTCCTTGCAGTGTTTGTCCGTGTAACCACGGAAGCGGCGCCTGATGAATCCTGGCACTAGTTTTTTTGTGCCAGGATTCCGCCCCATTCGGCAGCCCAGGTATAATTCTGTTTTGTTTTTATCATCGTGTTGTTTTATTTCCACTTTAGACAACTTGTCCAGACAGATGACATTCACCTTGCCTAGCGATTTTGGGTCTCTGGGATCTGCGTATTTGGCTGTATTTTCCGCTGCATTTAGGGTATATTTTAGGTCTCTGGCGATCTCTGAGGCTGAGCCTACCCTGTCTCTGGAAGATTGTTGGATAGGGATAGAGTTTGGGTTTGAATCTGAATCTATTGGGTCTGAAAATCTGGAATCTGATCTTCTTCTACCTGGATTTTTGCTCCTGTGATGTCTCGAATTCGATCTTGATGTAGATCTGGGTCTAGATCTGGACCTTCTGTGGTATGCGTGTGATCTTGATGAACTTCTGGAATTATCTGAGCCGGATGTATATCCGGGTCTATATCTGGAGGAATGTGACGATTGTGATCTTCTCATACTGGTTCTAGGTCTGGATTCTGATCTTCTTCTGTAGTCCCTAGATTTCGGTTCGCTTGAATCTGATTTACTATTAGAAGATGATGATCTGTTTCTAGATTTCTCTGATTTTTGTGATGTACTTTCTGTTTTCTTTTCCACTTTTTCTTCCTCTTCCACTGCTTTGGCCCAATCAATATTATTATGACTGCTTTTTTGTTCAGTAGTTTCTTTTCCCATTTGAAGGCAAATCACAGATTCCTGGGAGGTATTGCTACTTCCTGAGGAAATTGAATCTGATCTTAAAATGTTGGTTTGAGTTTGTGAATTGGAATCTGATGTTTGAAGATGTTCTTTTGGATTCCTTAGTCTTTGAGGAAGTGGTGGGGTAGTTTGATTATTGTCAGTTTGTACAACTTTTGCATAGGTTTTCTGAGTGTTCCTCTTTGTTTTTATTTGATTCTGTTCTTTGATTTTGTTCAATTTGTTATCAACTTCATCCAGAAGTTTTTGAAGTTTATTTCTTTCTTCTTCTGCTTTCTTTTCTAGTTCTGCTTGTAATCTGTGTTGGCGTTTCTCTTCTGCCTTCTTTTCTAATTCTAAATTCTTCATTCTTTCTTTTTCTTTTGCCTCTTTTTCAATTTTTTTCCTTTCTTCTTCTTTGAACTTTTCTTCTCTGATTCTTTTTGCTTCTGCTTCAGCTTCTGCTTTCGCTTCCCCTTCCTTTTGTTTTCTTTTTTCTTCCTTTCTTTCTTTTCTCAGGATTTCTTCTTTTTCTTTATCAAGTTTTACTTGCTCTCTCTCAGCTTCTGCCATTTTTTCTTTTAGGTTCTTTTTAGCTTTGGCTAGGTTCCTCTCTGCTTTTGTTGGTTCCCCTTTTATTGGGGATTCTGTGGGACCAAATTCCTTAACGAGTTCTGGGGGGTCTGGATGTCCAATACTTCTTCTTCTGTGAGAAGAGCTTTGTCTGTTTGTTGTTGCGGATTGGGGGAGTCTGAAAAAGATTTATTTAAGGTTATTTGAACTTGTTCACTTTCTGACGTGTCCAATTTTTCTATACTATGATGCTTTTTAATAGATATGATATTTTTTTCTGAGGTAATTTTTGTTAGTTGATCCATGTCTCTTTGATTGTCTTTAGTTATGCTGGCTCCTTTAGCCATTTGGAATGTCCAAAATTTCGTCATTTTGGCTAAGATATCGACAATGGCCTCCGTTTTAAATGTTTCAAAAATCGAAAAGTCATTTTCTTCTATTGCAGTGGTGAGATTTTGCATTTGGAATCTATTTAGGTTTGACTCTTTGTATATCTGAGTATTTAGGTGGGCGAAATTATTTAAGATGATTCTCCTGTCTTCTTCGTTAAGCTTCTTTATGTCTTCATAATTATCGAGTTTTTTGAAAATTTTAGGTTGTGTGGAGTCCAAAAAAGGCATGAGCTTATTTCTTTCAATTATGTTTTCTGCTATACTATGAAGTTTTACTAGGATCTGAGAAGAGGAGCGGTTAAATTCTTCTGACATTTTCCTCCTCCTTTTCCTGTCTCTTCTGATCAGTCTGTTTTGAGAGATTCTGGATGACGCCACTGAAGTGTCAGATTTCCTCCTTTTAGAGACTCTCTTTTTTTTAATTTTTGGTATGTTTTTTGAAATCTGGACTGTTTTGTGTTCTTTGATGATTTCGAAGGAGGAAGCGTCTGAATGTTCCATTTTTTCCTGATTGTCTTTTTCTGATGCATTTTTTAGTGACTTTGGGGTTGATGGGGTGTCTGGAATTTCAGACTGGGGATTTTTTGTTTTCTTAGGCGTACTATTGTCGTTGTCTGTCTTGGTGTCTGACTCTGAGCTGTCTGTGGAATCTGATGTGCTAGAACTATTTGAATCAGTGCTCATTTTGGATGAAATAGCGTGACTTTCTGTCGGGGAGGATTCTCTTGATGATCGAGGATCATTATCTGAGGAGTCTGTCTTTCTGATGGAATTCTTCTCTGTTTCCGACATTTGTGATTCTGATTCTGAGGAAGTCATATTAAGACCTAATTGATCCAGGTCTATGATTGGAAGATCTAGTTTCCTTTGTTCTACATCGTTAGTTTCTTTTGGGTTTTCTGAAGGCTTCTTGGTTTCTGCTGGTGTTAATTCTTCCGGATTTTTAGGTGAATTTGGAGTTTTATTTCAATCTGAAATTGGGGGAATCTGGGTTTGTCTATTAGGTGGATTTTTGGTTGTGGAATCTGAGGTGTCATTTTTTGGTGCGCATTCTGACCTTGAATCTGATTTTTGATTTTCTGAAATAAATTTGGTTGTCTGAGGATTGGAGTTTGAATCTTCGGAATTTGAACTTTTGGACAGGGTGTCCAAGTTTGCTGGATGTGAATCTGAAAGTTCCTCCAGTGGGGAATTATCCTGGTTTTGTGGAATGAGGTTGGAGTTCGGAGTTTGAGACATATTTCCTGAAACAAGAGAATCTGAATTAGCATTGTGGGATGAAATTTTTGCTCTGTTACGAAGAATTTTAGGAGGAATATTCTTTGGATTTTTAAATTTGGATTTTTTGCAAGAGTAATTATAATTCTTCCTAGTATTATTTCGAGGGGATCGTCTTACTTTCATTTTTGTGTTGATCTGTTCAACTGAAGGAGGAGTTTGATTTGCATTACTATTTATACTCTCATTTAGATCATGTGAAAGAGAGTTTTGGTCTGGGATAATTTCATCAGGTGTCAGTGGAAAATTTTGATATGAGTCATCTGAAGACTCTGGGAATCTTATTGGGCTGGGCAGTATTTGAGTACTAGTTCTCATGAGGGGAGAAAATTGGCTCATATTGAATGATTGTGAGTTTGCTACTAGGAATGAATTATTCAAGGTTGAATTTGATTCTTCTTGTAATGTGCGCATTAATTCTATTGGGTCAGAATTGTGTGAGGAGGGGCTTTGAATTTGCATAAACATTGGGTCTATTTGTGAGGTTGTTATTTTTGGCGGGATAATTTGGGTTTGGTTTTGCGAATCTGATGCAATTTGGCGGAAATCTGATTGTTTGCAGAAATCAGCTGTTTTTGAGTCATTTTTGAACTCTTTATCTAAGTTTACTTGGAAGTCGTATGAAAGTTTTTGGAATGTCTGAATAAGGGAATTATTTGAGTCTTTTATTATTTTGACGGGACTTGGTGTGATTTCTAATATATTTAGAAAAAAATCATCCGATTTCGGTCTAAAAATTTCTTTTCCAGTTATTGCCTGTTTCACTTTGACATTGTCTCTGGAAGGGTCTATGATGGTAGTATTATTGGAAGGTGTTTTTGAAA
>JAOWAT010102112.1:0-10546 GCA_028571025.1 Longipedia americana
GATAGAATGTCAAACCAATTACTTTTTACCTGTACTGACAATTAGGAGCAAAGACAACCTTACCTTGAGCCACAACCAACTCACTAAACAGAAATTAGTCTTAGGCTGTTTACCACCACTCTGTGCTTTGAGCTTTGACTATGTTGAATTATCCACAATGTTGATTTGTCCTTGAAGATATGACGTCTTTGATGAAATGCCGGCTGTTTCCAACCACACTGTGCTCCACAAGATGAGTTTCAGAGATACCTTTGCTACCTAGATAGATGACGTCTTTGGCGGCGGCGGCGGAGGAGGAGGAGGAGGAGGAGGCTCGTTGCGACAGTCTGCCTTATCCGGAGAAAATGAGCTGGGCAATATCTTTAACTTCTTCCGCCTCCTAAAAACTAGTCTTTCAACAATCCGGAGAATGGAGAGATTTTGCGAATAAACTTTTCCGGATTGGTCTAAACAATTTTGTGATCGTATTTTTGGCTGCCGGATTTCGTCTAACAATGACAATGAATTCAAATTAACTTCTTCCGCCTCCCAACAAATGCCGTCTTTGCAATTTATGAAATGGCCTACTTGAGTAAAGTCCGGATTTTGTCTTACAATGACAATGCCTTGGCGGCGAGAAATTGACTTTTGAGCCGGGCAAAATGGAGGAGGAGGACAATATTTTGCCGTTTCAATAGCTTCTTTGTGATCGTATTTCTCGATGTGGAGAACAACAAATGAGATGACTAGGCAAATCGGCGTTTCCAATGGAGTCTTTGGTCTGGAGAAAAATCCTCTAGTGCTACGGCACCACTAACGAAACTCTTACTGCTGGGACTGCCCGTATGTAGTAACTTTTTGAACCTTGGGTTTAAACCTTGATAATTTTGACCAGATTCGGGATTTTTCTAGAAAGTGAATCAAACACACCGATTGCCTTGCTTCAACTGCCCTTTTATTCTCTTTGAGTACCGTGAACAAAACAAGAATTCTTAAAAGGGATTTACTCGTTTTTCTAGTTAAGAGGACAAGTATACAATGTTCAGAACATGACGGAATAAAAAGTTCATTGTTTTTGAAAACTAGAAATATCATCGTAAAAGTTTAAACGAACGTACATTTAAAATTAGCAATAATTATGAATCAGTTTTTGACAATCACAATTGATATTATCGGGTAAATTACTACAATGAAAAAGAGGACGTCAGTTTTATTAAATAAAATGTTAGAATAACCCAATTTTTTCTCTTGGACCTCAAAGTAGAGGTAAAATGACTGGGAAAAATAGCAAAGAAACAAATTTATACACTCCTCTAAGACCTGGGGGAGGCCTCCTGAAAATTACTATTATATAGAGAAATCGGTATTTTGGAGGGCCTCCCACAGGTTTTAGAAAGGTTTATAACTATTGCTATTTTCCTGGCCATCAAAGAAAAAGTAAAATGACCTGGGAAAATACAAAGGATCATATTGACACCCCCTCCAAGATCTGGGGGAGACCTCCCAAAGATGAGTATTTTATATTCATACATATAGAAATGGGTATCTTTGGGAGGCATCCCCCAGGTCTTGGAGGGGGTATTAACAGGATTTCTTGTATTTTTCCAGGTTATTTTACTTCTACTATGATGGCAAGGAGAAAAAACATGGTTATAAACCTTCCTAAGGCCTGTGGGAGGCCCCCAAACATACCAAATTCTCTATATAATAGTAATTTTCAGGAGGCCTCCCCCAGGTCTTGGAGGGGGGTATCAACTTGTTTCTTTGATATTTTCCCAGTCATTTTACTGTACAACCAGCTGAATCGGTCCTAAAGAGGCTGAATCGGTCCTATGTCAATTTGGTTGGAAATTATGTACAAACTCTTTATTTAGTAAATTTCAGGAAATTTAAGTGATTTTTAGGTATTTCCAATTAAATAAAAGTGATTGAGAACATACTTTGTCATGTTGGGTGAATAGGTCCTAAGATCATTTGTTATTCTGAAACAGCCTCTAAAATCAAAATTAGGCTTAATCCAAACTTGATTTTCAGTTTACCTTGATCAAAATGCCATTTTTATTAAAATTATGATACTAAATATGGACATCATTATTAGAGCCCATAGTACTGATTTCATCATAGGACCTATTCAGACTACTTGCATTTTTCTCCAAAAATGAGACAATTTGCAAAGTTTTGGAAAAACTAGTTGAAAATTTGAATTTTTCACATAGTTGTCAAGAGATATACAAATGAGGAAGTTGATTTCAAAATTTCAAAAAATTTTGTCCATAAACCTCCGAGTTATAAGATAATGAAAATATAAAATAGGACTGATTCAGCTGGCCGTAAGGTACCTCTTCTTTGATGTCCAAGAGAAAAAATTGGGTTATTCTAACATTTTATTTAATAAAACTGACGCCCTCTTTTTCATTGTAGTAATTTACTAAGTAGGGCTCCTCTGGGGGGCGCACCCACTAACACGAAATTGACCGGTCCTAGAAAAAAAGTGTAAAAGTAAAAGTTTAATAATTGTTCAATATTTCCAACTAATATTAATGTCATTTTTTAAATTTATAGTCAAAATTTGAAGTTTTACTACATACGCGAACAAATTGTTTATTCTTAGGAGGGGTAGGGGGCGCCCCCGGGAAAAAGTTTTTAACAAAAAATGTTTGTCTTGACCCATATCAAAAATATAGGGGGTAGGCATTTTGATATTTGACATTTTGGGAAATTTGTTCACCCCTATAATACTCATAAGGTTTATTCACTTTGCACCCATTTCCCAGGCATACCCATTTCTTAGTACCCATTTATTTTCTGCACCCATCGTGTCTTCTAAGACAGGCATTGACAGAATCTAATTTCAACTATGATCCAGACATTGGATGTATAGATGTAGATTAAAACAAAAAAAAATGCTGCCGATCATTGCCGATCGAACACAAATGGGGCTCAAAATTTGGAATTTATGAGCAAGAAATGGATATTACCCAGACCCTATTAGATAAAATCTACATCAAAGGCATGATCTAGAGCTTATTTTTGATGCTTAAACATGTTATTGAAAAAAAATTATTGCTAAGTAGAATTTTGAGGATATCCAACTTTTTGGGCAGGCAAATGTTGCACTTTCCCGAAAAAAAATCAAAAAAATTGAAAAAATTAAAATTTTCTCAAATCTTCATAAAAACCATACCAATTACATTTCTGACGCCCTGCGGGCAATATTTGGCCTTTAAAATTGACTTTGTCAAGATTTGGCTTATTTAAGTCAATGTGGAGTGTGTAAACTATATGAGACAAGGGTCATTTTTTGCTCTTTATGAATTTCAAACTTTTTTAATGAATGACCAGAATTGATTAGGGTCATTACAATAAAGCCACATCACAAAATGTCTGATATGATTCATTGGAGATGTTTAATACCTTTTTTAAAATTTAATTCTTAGAAATGCTTCATATTTCATTTACCCCTTTGCCTCATCCAGGATGCTGTTCATCCTTGCAAGCTTTTGACAAAACACAACGTAAATTTTTACGAAACTCAAAATTATAAAAATTAAAAAAAATGGCAATTACTAAAAAGTCTTAAAACTCGGTATTTTAGGCTAAAAGGTGCAAATTTTTGCAAAATATGAAAGAAAACTGTTTGATTTTGCTCATTTTTAAGGTACAAACCACTTTTTGTAAGAAAACTGGTGATTTATTCACTTTTTTTTTGAAAAAAAATTAGAAATTGCCAAAACTCAGACAAAAATTTGAGAAACTCTGAAATTTTTCAGAAACTCAGCTCAGCAATGCAAATACTCCATAATATAAAATTTTTAGATTATGAGCATTTCTAAAAATCTGCCAAAAAAGCCTGCCTTGTTTGATTTAAAGAAGCTATAAATTATTATCCAAACATGTTCTTTAGACATTGTTTCAGTTGAGAAATTTACAGAAATGTTGACAAGAAAACATTGCTGCGTCAACAAATATATTGATTTCCAGCAACCAGAAGCACCAAAAAAATTTTTTCTCTCCTTGTAGCCATTGTTAGTTGTTAGTTCAGAATCAAATATACGAGAGACGTGAGAGGAAAAAAGTTTTAGTCATTTGGTTAAATATGGTGCAATATCTTTAAAAGGCATCAAGATTAATCAGGAATAAAATATGGTGCAAAATTTTTAAATAAAACAAGACTGAACGTGAACTTTGAAGAATAATTTGGATTTTATAAATTTTATAAATTTCTATAAATTTTATAAATTGTAGTTATTACAGTTGTGGTTGTAGTTTATAAATTATTATAAACTTTATAAATTATTGTTAATTTTGTAGATTATTATAAATTTTATTAACTTATGAATTTTATAAATTATTACCATAAATTTCTCTTCATTCAGTTAGAAATGAAATGAGTTGGAATTTATAAATTGAAATCCGCAAATTTCAAATCAGTAAGTTTTTTATAAGTGAAGAATCTGGATTCAAAACTGGCCGTTCCTACTGGGTTCTCATACCGGGAGTTCAGTCCTTGGACTTGTTTATTGTAATGAACTTTTTAGATCAAATTTTCAAGAATATTACACCCGTGAAATATCAAATTTGGTTAGAATTAAACCCTGCCAGATATTATTAAGACAGTAAGGCCTAAAAATTGGTACCCGGGAAACATATCATACTTAAAAATGTCATTTTTAACATGTTAATTTTTTAATGCAATTTGTATAAGTATAGTATGTTTATCATCGATATATTTTTGACCACCCCCCTTCCAGAATTTCTCCAGACCCCCTTCAGGAATCAGGGGGGTTGCCAATGTATGACTGTGAGGGACCAGTTGCCCCTGGGACGAGTTGTCCCTGGGACCAGTTGTCTGACACCAGTTGTCCAGGGACCAATTGTCCAGGAAAGAGGTGTCCTGGACCCTTTTAACCTCATCCTAGGTGGCAAGAGTAATTTTTGAAATTTATATTTTAAGCAAAACTAATCACAGACACCTAGAAGGAAGTAAGCAGGCTGTTTTTGACAACTTTTAGACTTGTCAAATTAGGTAAAAATTCTGTGTTTCTCGGTTTAGGGAAAATTTAAATATATTGGGTAAATCTTTATCCAAAATGAAAGAAAGCATTGAGTTTTTGTGGTAACAGTCATGTTTATGAAGCAAAATAAGCAATATTAGAAGATTTCATAATAACACACGAAATCACGGTTCTTTTTCATGAAGACATTGTGGGAACGGGGCGTCGTTTTTCGGGAAAATTACACTTCTATTTGGGGTGATTTTTTTTTCACAGATCTTCATAATTGACCCAAACCTAGTCCCCATTAAATTTTCGTTCAAATCTGAGAAATTTTGATTTTTGCCTTATAAATTTGTAAACAAAACACTAAAAGTGTGAATACAAAAGATTCTGGTGTTTACATCTTTGATGTTTTCTTTACAAATTTATAAGGCAAAAATCAAAATGTCTCAGATTTGAATGAAAATTTAATGGGGACTAGATTTGGGTCAATTATGAAGGTCTGTGAAAAAAAAATCACTCCATATAGTAGTGTATTTTTCCCGATAAATGACACCACATTCCCACCAGGACTTTATGAACCTACTGTATGTAGTTCCAGGCATTTTCTTTGACACTTTATCGACCAAATAAATGGGAAATTTTCAGAGCTCAGTTTTGAAAAACAAACACGAAACCGTGCACCGATTGCAGCCTTTGATCATTTAAGTGAAAGAGTGAAAGGATCATGCCACACGAACTATTAATCAAATTTTTTAAGTCAAATAATTTGTCAAAAAAGGAGCTTAAATTTTGAAAATTTTGAAAATTTTCAAAATTTTTGAAAATTTTAACTTTTTGAAACTTTTGAAACGTTTTGATTAATTGAAAATTTTGAATAATATGAAATTTTGGAAAATGTGGGAATTTGAAAATTTTTGAAAATTTAGAAAAATTTGAATTTCATGAGTTTTTTTTATCATCCAGAATCTTCCCGATCATCATTGATTGTCTGATTGTCCGATTTTCAAAAAGACAGGTAAAGAGCAAGAAGAAGAAGCGCAATCGCAAGCGAAACAATTTGAAAACCTGTGTGTTGACTGCGCCTTCGGCTGCAGTAAAAATCTTTCAGTTTTACAAAATGTTCCGGTTTGAAAAAAAATCTTTCAAATTTTCAGCAATTTTTAGATCTAAATATATTATGCATAGGAACCAAAATTATGCCCCAAAAACTTGTCTTTCAAAGGTCTAAAATTTCGAATTTCATTGTCGACTTTGGAAGCTTCTGCTCTCAGTTTTTTTAAATTAAAACGCCAAAGAAAAAGCCCTGAATGTCGTTTGGATCAATTGTCGCTATTGTCGCACCTGGGGCGTATCCTCATTGGCCAAATCGGCGATATGGGAGCACATGATGGGCGACAATGACTCCAGTTCATCGACCAGAACGAGATTCCTTAATGGGCGCGGGGCGAAGAAGAAAGTGTCGCCCTCTTCTAAAGGCATGGCCGAGGAGAATTCAGGTTCGTCGTCGTCGTCACCCAGATGCGCGATTTGGTACAGGAAGCTGGAAAAGGAAAATCAAAGATAAAGGTGTGTACTACTCCGTCCACTTGAAATTGGCTGAAACGCAAAAATTGTCAAAACTATCTTTGTTCTTACCCACATTTCCCCAAAACTAACGAAATAATATGTTCTGAATAAGGTTTGGATAGATCCGAAAACTAGTATTAACAGGCTTTTTTTGACAAAAATTTTCCAAAAACTCAGCGAAATTTTTTGAAAAACTCAGCAAAAATACGAAATTTTTAGATTTCAAAATCTTGACTTTTTGTTACAAATTTTGCAAATAATCGTTGAAAATGTCCAAATTTTGGCAAATTTAGGTAATTTTTTGAAAAACTCAGCCAAATATTCGAATAACTCAGCAAAATATCCCGAAAACTCAGCTTCAAAAATGCGAAAACTTAAAAATACGAAATTTTTAGATATTTAACCAGTCTAAAAAGTGCCAAATAAAAAGCTGGAATAATTATTATCCAGGAGTGAAAACCCCAAAAGTGGTTTTCGGTGGGTATGGCCACAAGTTTTTAACACATTTTATTCAAACCAAATATTGGGTAATTTTTTAGGTCAGATTTTGAGTACCAATCCCGAGTTTTTTTTTAATTTGCTTAATTTTGATCCGGAGAAAATATTGCTTATTTTTTATTTGATAACTTAATTTGATGAACTTAGGTTTACAAAGTCGTAGAATTCACGTGGGTCCCGAACCATTCCAATAGAGAATAGTTTGAAGATTTGATTTGCTTCCCAACACTAATTTATAATAAGAAAATGCAACCTTGCCTAGCTAATTTTGGTAAAATTGACTAATTCTCAATTACGATTTAGCTAGGCAAGAACTAAGTTTGGACTTTTAATGGTGTTGTGGGAGCTATGTGGCTAAAACTACTGGAATGTTTCCAGACCTGGGTGAATTAAGTTCAATTTTACAATAATATATCAGAAAACATTGTTTTGCAAAACTTTTTGAAAAGACCTTCACTTGGTACAGTACCAACTCACAGAGGGCTCCAAGGGCGCCTGAAGTGAAATATAAAAATTTCCATTTTTGTATACGAGTTTACGAGTATACACTATTTTGGTCATGTAACGTGAGAAAAAAAAACATGAAAATGTAAATTTTTTTGTGGAGCAGGCTGTTCGTTTCGCGATTTGTTTTCGCGATTTCTCGGCGCTCGTTTGACCGATTGAGGCGTGTCGCACGGCAAAATTTGCGCCGTAAAAATTCAAAACTTTTTTATTTTATGACCCCGTGCCGAAAAACGCCGGGAAACGCCGATTTTCGGCGTTTTTTGATTTTGCCTCGGTGCGCCAAATTGTGGAGCAGGCTGTTCTGCAAATATTTTTGTGGAGCAGGCTGTTCATTTCGCGACTTGTTTTCGCGATTTCTCGGCGCTCGTTTGGCCGATTTAGGTGTGTCACACGGCAAAATTTGCGGCATAAAATTTAGAAACTTTTTTATTTAATGACTATGTGCCGAAAACGCCGATTTTTGGCGTTTTTTGATATTGCCTCGGTGCACCAAATTGTGGAGCAGGCTGTTCTGCAAATATTTTTGTGGAGCAGGCTGTTCATTTCGCAACTTGTTTTCGCGATATCTCGGAGAGCGTTTACCCATTTGAGGCGAGTCGCACGCCAAAATTTGCGCAATTATATTTGCCAACTTTTTTATGAAATTACCCCATGCCGAAAATCGCCGATTTTTGGCAATTTTCCGCGTTTTCCAATTCTGCCTTGGTGCACCAAATTGTTGAGCCATCTGTCCTTTTTGTGACTCATTTTTATAATTCTGAGCTCGTTTGATGTACTGAGACATGTCACATTCCTTGAGAAGCAAAATTTTAATTAAAAACAATATTTTAAGCACCCATGTCACATAATGCGCAATAATTCCAATTCGACAATTTTTAATTTTACTTCTGGGCACAAAATTGAGGAGCAAGCCATCTTTTTCGCAATTTTTCTTTGTGACTACTCAGAACTGATTTGACACAATGAGATATGGCATGGTAAGAAGGAAAATGAATATGAATGAATTGAATTTCCGTTGGGTGGAAGCTTTTACTGAAGGACATTTTATTTCACTATGGACATTATCAAAAAATCAACTGAAATTTAATAACATGATTATGCCTTATATAAAACTTGATAGGTAATTAAAATCTATTATAAATTTTAATGTCCATTGATATTGATTCTAACTTCTAATTTAAGATTGTTGCTAGTAATTTTCTTCCACAATTTGGAGATACACAGGGTAACAACTTCATACTAGAGGCATAATTCTTCGAAGCACTAAAATTTTCCATTTCATTATGCCAGTTTCATAGAAAAGACATTAGATATTTCGTAACACAACAATATTAATGAAGCACAATGTCAATTTAGGAATTGTAATCAAAATTTCAATTTTCATATGGCCTCCTCAGTATGCTTTTTTCTTTTATGTCTTTCCATTGTGTATTTTGTTGCAAAGGTCTTGCAGCAATCCCCACATTGCAGAGTAAGTTCATTTTGATGGCTTTTATTGATGTGATAATTCAAAAGACTGATTCTCGTAAATTTTTTGTCACAATATTGACAGTTGACTTTTAGTCTATCATGACTGGTTTGTTTGTGTCTTACTAAATTGGACTTTTTTGAAAATGTTTTCTCACAAGTATCACAAGGAAACCTCTTCTTACTTTCATGTAAATTTTGAATATGACATGTTAAATTGTCTCTACGTGTAAACACCTTTTTGCAAATGATGCATTTCCAAGTTTTCTTATCATGATAAGATTTCACATGTCTTTGAAGATCTGATTTGATCAAAAATGTATTATCACAAAGTTCACAAAAATGATATTTCTGTTTATGAAACGATTGAACATGGATTTTGAGGCTGTTCACATGAGCATAAGCCTTTGGACAAAATCCGCACTTGTACATTCTTGGTTCATTTTCTTTATTCAAAATTGGTGTTTCCTTCTCTTTTCTGATGTGATTCAATTGCTTTTTAATGTCCTCCAAAGGGTAGATTTTCTGACCAATTTCAATTCCATTTGTGGCCATGTATTGATGTCTTTCTGCGATATTTTTCAGTCTGAGCAGCTCATATTCACTTAATTCTTGAAGAGACTCCATCATTCTGTGAAGAGTTTGAAGATGTAAAAGTAAATTTCACAATGGAATAACGTATTTTCACCTCTTTGATACAGTTGTGCCAGATCCGGCTAATTTAAAATTGTAATTGAATGAGATATGCAGGCTATTTTTGGAATGCAAAATTGAAATTAATAATTCTCGTGTATGCTAAGGTGCGACAGTCGAGCTCGTAACATCATAAATGTTACGAGCTCAACTGTCACACCCAATAAAGCAGAAGGGAAATGTTACGCGTAACATAACAAATGTTGCGAGCTTGACTGTCGCACCTGCAGTGTAGAAATTGAAAAAAAAAGGTTTCGTCAAGTGTATTTTTCTTTTGAAGCAGAGCAGAGGAAGTGCATATGTGTCAAGGTATGGGAAAAGGCAAATAAAAAAATTTGCGTAATTTTGAGAAAATGACGTTTAAAGTTTTACAAATTCTGATTTTATGATATAGATTTTCAGGAAAAGGGGTTATTTAAAATGTAAATTGTGTCACAATGGAAAGAGATACACCTTTTTCTTTTTATAAGAACATCAGTACAAGAACATTGAGCCTCAAATTTTTTAAAAGTTAAGAACATTTACTACACTAAATAGAGTCTGAGGCTCAGCCGAAATTTGGATGTTCTTATAAAAAAAATTGGTGTATTTCAAATCGGTCTTCAGTTCTGAAAAGTTAAAAAATAAGTCCTTAGGTTCCTGTTGTGTTTAAAAATTCAAAAATTTCCGAGTCATATTCCTTTTCCGATACAGCGCCTCATATGTTCATAAGACAAACATTTTTAAAGTGTATACAATATTCAAAACTATCAAAACAACACTGAATTTTCTTAGAAAAGATGCAATAAGTTTACATTTTAACTTCCTCAATTCCAAAATTTAGACGATTTCTTTTT
>JAOWAT010102223.1:0-24386 GCA_028571025.1 Longipedia americana
TATTGGCTGATTATTGATTATTGATTGATTAAAAATAATTTAGTGCGATAATGAACAGACAATTTGCTAAAAAGTGATATTTTTAATATAGAGATTATCTGGAAAAGGAGATAGGGACCAGAAGGGATATGGCTGACTGTTCTGAATTTTGCTACATTCTACGCACTTTTTGTAGGAAAGAAGGATGAGATCGAAATATGAAATTTTATGGGTAGTTAAGATAAAAGAATTTTTTTTTGTTAGCAAATAATATATAAATAAATTTGAATGCGACTGATCCGCAGCATAATATATAACAACAAATTTTTTGTAATGTAAGGAAAGCGAACGAAGGAGTCATAGGGTCCTCTGATAGAACAGTCATCCAAGATCGGTGGATAGTTCAAAGTTATCCCGAAGCCTAAGTTCCTCGAGTAGAGGTATTCTATAGATTTTAATTAAGGCTGAAGATGTTTTCCGATATTAAAAAACGAATCGATTCGGTTTATGATGCAGTTGACAAACCCGAAATAACGATTAAGGTAGTGGTAGTAACTATCGCTTAGTTGAAAGACGGTAAGGAGAAGAAAGGCAAGGCATTTGCAACGACGCCAATGGAAATTGCCAAGGAGATATCCAAAGGACTGGCTGAGAGTGCAATTGTTGCGAAGGTTCGGTATTTGAAGAGATACGAGTCGCCATTTGGGAAGGGAATTGTGTCGGCGGAGGTGGAGGAAGACGCTGTAGAGATAAAGGGAGATGCTGACAAGAATGATAGGGGAGAGTAGCAGCTGGTGGATATGACGAGGCCATTGGAGGGAGATTGTTAGTTATAGTTGGTACAGTTTGATGAGGAGCGTGGTAAGCAGGTATTTTGGCATTCAAGTGCGCATTTGTTGGGACAGAGTTTGTAGAATAACTTCGGTGCCTGGCTGTGTCATGGTCCACCCCTGTCGAATGGTTTTTTTTACGATTCGTATGTAGGAGATTATAGGGTGTCGCAGGAAGACTATGGGAAGATCGAGGAGGAGATTAAAAACTACGCGAAGTAGAAGCAACCGTATGAGAGAATCCTGTTGACGAAGTAGGAGGCGTTATAGATGTTTGGATACAATCCTTTTAAGGTGCAGCTGATAAAGTCGAAGATACCCGAAGATGGGATGACGAGTGCTTATCGGTGTGGCAATTTGATAGACCTGTGCACGGGTCCGCATATTCCCTCGGCAGACAGGGTGAAGGGGTTTAAGGTAATAAAGAACAGTTCTGCGTACTGGCTGGGGAAGAAGGAGAATGATGACTTGCAGAGGGTTTATGGGGTATCCTTTCCGAAGCAAAGTTTGTTAGAGGAACACCTGAAGAAAATGGACGATTTGTAAAAGAGAAATCACAGGAATATCGGGCCAAAACAAGATTTGTTCAATTGGACGACGTTGTCAGCGGGGTGCGCGTTGTTTTTCGCGCATGGAACAATAATATACAACAAATTGATTGAGATGATGAGGAGTGAGTACAAGATTCGGGGGTATTCCGAGGTACTGTCCCCTAATATTTACAATTCGGAGTTGTGGAAGATGTCAGGACACTATTTCAAGTATCGGGAGAACATTTACTTCATCAACATCGACGATGACGAGTATGGGTTGAAGCCGATGAACTGTCCAGGTCACTGTGTGATGTTCGATATGGTTCAGAAAAGCTACAGAGAACTGCCCATACGGATGGCGGACTTCGGAGTCCTGCATCGCAATGAGCTGCATGGTGCTTTGAGTGGGCTAACTAGAGTGAGGCGCTTCCAGCAGGACGATGCGCATATATTTTGCATGACGGAGCAGGTTGAAGAGGAGATATTGGGAGTTTTGGACTTAATTGACTACATATACTCCGCATTTGAATTCAAGTATTAGTTGGAGCTGTCCACCAGACCCGAGCAGTTTTTGGGGGAAATTGAAGAGTGGGAGAAGGCGGAGTAAAGTTTAAAGAGGGCCCTATAGAAATTTGGTAAACCTTACAGAATAAATCCCGGAGATGGTGCTTTTTACGGCCCTAAAATTGATATTCATTTGTACGATGCGTTCGACAGACACCATCAGTGCGGAACGGTTCAGCTGGATTTCCAGTTGCCTTTGAGATTCAATCTGCAGTATCGGGCGAAGGCTACGAACGTAAAAGAAGACGAGGAGAAAAAGGGTAAGAACAAAAATGAAGACCAAGATGGGGAGGAGAACAGGAAGAAGGATAAAAAAGAAAAGAAAGAGAAGAAGGAGAAAGGACAGAAAGTTGAGTTGTCTGCCGAGGAGTTGGAGAGGTTGAGAAAAGAGAAAATGGAGCGGAAGGAGAGGGAGGCAGCTTAGAAACAGAAGAAACTGGAAAAGAATGAGGAAAAAAAAGTTGAGGAGAAAATTGAAGAGAAAAAAGTTGAGGAGAAAATCAAAGAGAATAATGTTGAGAAAAAGGTCGAGGAGGGTAAAAAGGGGAAGAGGAAGGAGACGATGGCTGAAATGGAGGAAAGTAACGCTTTTCTTATATTCTAGGGTATAATAAGGTCGGGAATTTGAAGAATGGATTCGAAAGACCCGTCATTATCCACCGAGCGATATTCGGATCCTTGGAGAGATTCATTGCTATATTGTGCGAGCATACGGGTGGAAAGTGGGATTTCTGGATATCACCCCGACAGGTTCAGATCATTCCGAAGGGAGAGAAGGGACAAGTGTTCGCGGAAGAGGTGTATAACAGGCTATTGCTGAGCAATTACGCGGTGTCGATAGATGCATCAGAACATAAGTTCAATGAGAAGATATACAACGCACAGATTGCTCAATATAATTATATTGCGGTGATCGGGGACAAAGAGGCGGAGTCTGGGAAGGTTGCACTGCGGGTGAGGGACAGGAACTAAGTGGAGTTGATGGATGTGGACAAAATGTTGGAGATGTTTGGGGAGATGACGCCACCGAAGAGTAAGAGGAGAATGATGTTGGAGGAGAGGGCTTGGAAGGGGAAGGAGGTCGAGGTTGATAAGAAAGTAAAGGTTGAGGAGTCTAAATGAGTGATTGATCGAAAACTAGTTATTGGTACAATGAATATTTGAAATTTGTACGGATGTCATCATTTTTTGGCTGGATTGAATTTGCTGGAGAGTTCCAGGAATTGACCCGGTGTATTGGATGATGTCAAGAACGGTATTTTCAAACAAACTAACTATAAATTTAATAATATATAGGCAAGGTAAATTCGACGGAAGGGTGGTAGAAAAAATGATCAAAACGGCGTTATAACCAATTGTAGACAGTAAAAAGGTAGACACACCTGAGGATGAGAGTAGAGAGCAGGGAATGAGTGAATAAAAGCGATTCCAAGACAGCTATCAGATATGGAAAGTGAAACATGATTTGGCGATTGAAGGTAGTTATCAGGCGTTGCAGTAGATTAGAGGGCATTTTTTGAATGGAAAAGCGTTAGGTTTTCGGGAGAGAAAGTAGTAAACGGGGAGCGGGGATGTTACCATTCAGAGTAGTGAAATTAATGTGAAAGATGAAGACAAAGACAGTGAGGAAGAAAGGGTGGAGATCGAGAAGTACGATTTTTACGAGTTGATACAGGGCTCCCAGATTAGGATGCTGATGAAGGGACAGGCAGTTTAACAAAAATATGATACTTACGACAAGGTGCCCACATTCCTGATACTAGAAGGTATGCATTTTTTTACAGTCTTAGGAGCTTTGGAGGTGAGCTGCGTAAACTTGGAGGCGGATACTTAGGTCGTTCAAAGAAGCAAGGTGGTGGGGGCGAATACCCAGGAAAAAGTGTTTCGATTGAGTCGAGGGTTATTGGAGAAGAACTACGGTGGCAGTAATTTGAATCTCTTGACGAACTTTGAGGTATTGGCCTGGGAAGACAGTGTGGTCATATAGCTGAGAAACTTTGGACTGAAGAGTGTGAAGAAGGTCCTGATCGAGTTGACTGCAAAGGAAAAAGCAGTTAATTCAACCTTTTCGTTGTTCCCTAGTCGGGAGGTCACAAGGATCACAGTCAAAGACAATGGGATGAGGGTTGCCGAGAGGTTTTATCTTTTGAGTGGAAAGGCCTGCTACTCGACCGTTTTGCTCGATAGGGAGGACGTGGAGAAGAGTGTCAAGGGATGGAATGGAGATCAGGATAAAGATAAGGATAGAGGGAAGCTGGTAGAAAGAAAGAGGAGTATTGTTAGATTAAGATAAAGATAGAAACAGAGACAGAAGGACAAGACACTTCCGCCTCCAATTCCGATCATACTGTCAGCCTATACGGAGGGATACTTCAATCCCCAACAATTTTAGAATACGATATACGAGAATATGTTTAAGTTGACTGTGTTTGAAGGTGCTGAGGTGATGATTTTATAGGAGGGATTTTTACGCGACGACATTGCGGCAGGATTAGAGATTAAAAGGTAGGAGCATTTGTTGGGACTTCGGAATGACTACGAACGGATGTTGCTCCGGGCGTCGGGAGTGGGTGGAATTGAGGAGGGGATGGCAAAAATTGGGGAAACACAGGAGAGACTGATAGGTAAGTACCACCTTCCACGGAGGAAGGTGGATCGAGCGATATATGGAAAGAAAATTGAGGCAGAGAAGGAGTAAAAGACGAGGACAACGGGCGTTACAAACAATTTATTGACGAGTGGATGGAAGGAGAAAAATTAGATGATTGACACGTCGTCGAGTATAAAGAAGGAGAAGTGCATTATTCGGATTAAGAAAAACGTTCGGAAGAAAGTTTGATCGATTGTTTTTTTTTGTGGCATCATACTTGATTTCAGCTGTACTTGATTATGTCAGCAAGGGATGAATAAACATGTTGAAAATAGAATATCAATTTGATTGATCAAATCAATCAATACGGCATTTTTTATGTTATATTGAGAATATGTTTTGTGAATACATAAGTTTTGAATTTAAACGCCGGCTTGACCAAGAGCATAATAGGCAAGTCGTAAAATGAACATAACTGCGAATCAACCCCAAAACGCGAGGCAGAACGATCAACACCCGACAGTTCAGATGAATAAGGTGGTATAAGACTACGTGTTGATGTAGAAAGTGGGCAGTGGTCAGTACGGGTACGTGCATCGCTCATAGCACCGAAAGACGAAACAAATATACGCGGTAAAAATGATGAATGTGGATAAGTTTAGACAAACACCTAAGTTGTCATAGTTCACAAATAACTAGATAGCAATATTGTCTAAGGTTACGCACGTCAATATTATTCGATTTGTGGAGATACTGAGGACGGCTAATAACTATTATTTGGTTTATTAGTTCTGCAGTGGGGGGACGCTAGGCGATTTGATAAAGGCGGAGGTCAAAAAAAAATAGAAGAATTCTGGAGTTGAGAGTGGAATGAGGGTTACCAATGAGAGGAGGAGATACGTTGGCGGGTTAGAGGAGGAGCAAGCCTTGAACATATTTGTCCAATTGAGAGATGCACTCGATGTCTTGTATCGAGAGAAAATATTGCATCGAGATTTGAAGCCAACCAATATTTTGTTCCACGATGGGGTTGTCAAGGTGGCGGATTTCGGGTTCTGCAAGTAACTGTTGAAATAAACCGATATGGCGCAGACGATGGTTGGATCGCCGATATACATGGCACCGGAGATATTGAAGGGGTCTTCTTACGATGCAAGGGCGGATTTATGGTCGATGGGTGTGATACTGTACGAGATGCTGTACGGATTTTGCCCATTCTAGGAGAGTACGATACCAAGGCTGGTTAGTTTAATCGATCGGAATGTGGTGAGATTTCCGGAAGAAGTTAGGGTGTCGGAATGGATCAAAAAACTGATAACCAGGATATTGGTTGTGGATGTTGGGAAGAGGATGAGTGTGGAGGAATTTCTAAAGGTTGATTTCGAAGCTGTGAGAGAAGGATGTATGTAAAAGCAGGGTGAGAAAAAAGTTCCCAAAAAAACTATGGTCAATCCTTTTTTGGTGACAGAAACTCCGAAAAACGGGGATACAATTCCACCCAGTGGCCAGAATACTCCTACTCGTAAGCAAGTTACAGGAGCTCAAGATTGGGAGAGACAAGCTCAGATTTCATCGAATTCGATTTCAAAAGAGGTTTCTAGTGGAAAAATGGGGGAGGTAGAGCGAAACAAGTCGAATAAAAAACTAGTTACAAGTGCGAGTAGGAGGAATTCAATGAGTTCAAATATGGTACAGAAGTTTATTCGTAAGTCGATGATTTACTTAGTGGAGACATTGGGGATGCTGGTTGAAGAGATGTCGAGTTTGTAAAAATAAATATAGATTTCAACGTAGAACGAGGGGAAATAGGGACCATCATTATCACCTTTGAGCGTCGAATCTCCTGAGTAGACTGGGGTTGTACGAAATGGAAGGGTTGACTTTTATGTGACTTTGCTGTAGATATCTTTGATGACGTTTAAGATACTGCGGTCTGTGAGGTAAGATCTAGGATCGAGGAGTTACTATTGGGAGGCACTGGAGAAGATGGGGATGTTGGTTTCTGGAGGTGATGGTCAGAACAGCACTGGCAATGATCGTAGGATGTGGGACTATGCATTGTAGCTGGAGGGGGAGATCATGGACGCTTTCGGTATCAGTGTCAAGGAGGCACTGGCTCAATTTTATGCTCGTCAGAATTAGAAGGAGTGGAGTTGGAGGGTTACCGTCAATAGGGAGATGAAAATATAGCTGGAGACTAACTATGTGGATTTGACGGTGTACCTGAGTCGGATAAGGACGTATGCTATGATTGGAAGAGACCAAGGGAAGGAAAGACTGCTGAACTGTTTTCTGATTGACAAGCACGTGGAGGAGGTCATGGAGGGCAGGAGGGGGGACTTCATCGACTATGGAGAGAACAGCTTGGGATGGGAGGATAGAATGAGGATTTGTGAGAGATATATCAATATCAATCGCAATTCTGATCCTGGGAGTGATAGATGATCGGTGGAAGGTGGAGTTCGGAGTTCGGAGGAAAGATGAGCAAAAGAGTAAATGATAGTGAATGAATGATAGCGAATAAATGATAAGTTTGGATGCTAAAAAGGATATGGATCGGATGGACATTGATATGAGGGGTTCGTTTCATTTAATAAAGTTGTAGAGGTTGGGTCTGCTGATTTTTTGTCCGTCTTCGGAGGTGAATTCGATCATGAGTCTGATTTACTCTGGGGACATTTTGAGATCGTGTTTTTTATTGAGTATTTACAGCTACCTTTTGGAGATGCAGTCGGTGTCATCGGTATCAATGGTTGAGAATACGATGTCAAAATGCTCTTTCTGGATGCTAACCAATATCTACATTGGAGAGATCGGGGGTGAAGTGTCTTTCGAATTCAGATCTGGTCATTTGGAACTGATTTCTTTTGAGTGCGGTTTAGAGTTTTTTTCTGAAGATGTGGCAATTTTATTGGATATCGGGGTCTGAGCATACAGGTTGTGATACTTTATTTTATGTATGAGTCGATCTTGAGGAGGTCGATGGTGCCTTGTTGAGTTTCGAAACTGTTGATTAGTTAATGGATAAGAGCGGATGACATTCGGTTTTATTATTATTATTTTTCAAACTAAATGTAGTACAATCTCGGTGTAGGTAGGGATATTCGTCAATTATAAATAAAGCCGTTACTATACGGGTGTTTACTGCGATTAGCAAAAGAACAGAGGCAAAGTGATGAACACAGAATCAGAAAAATGCAGACAAAACCGCCGTTATCATGGTGGACCTTGCTCCGAAGAACAGTACTAGGATATGCAAGGGCCAGTGCCACCGAACATACTACTGACATCATTGTTGATGATGAACATAAAAGATAAAGAGTGTGAGTGTTAGCAATAGACAATAACGAGATAGAAGGCAATATTGATGACTTTGCTTGAGGAATACAGTCAGGAAATTGAGACTACCAAGCTGCAGATTGGTCGGAGGTAGAATTTGTCCAGGGTTAAGCTGAAGCTGATGCAGGAACTTGCTGTTGTTCGCTAATAGAGGAGATTTCGGGATGATGGCTTAGCTCGCTAACTTGAGATTTTGAGGAATGACCCGATCTAGATGCGACAGGGAGGACATGTTTACTCCGAGTTGCATGAAGTGAGGGAAAATAATGCGAAGTTAGACGTTAGAGTTAGGGAATTGTAGGATTATCTCGGAGTGCTGGAGGCCAGTAATCGGAGGTTAGAGAAGGAGAGGGTGTTTATCGCTGACGTTGACATAGGAAAGACGAGACGTTTTGAGAGCGGTTATTCGAACGAAAGTTAGAATTTCAGAGGAGTTATAAATCAGATGAGAGGGATATAAGAGAAGTATGTGTAGGAAATGAGACTGAAAATGTTGGAAAGGGAGAAAAGGGGAGAACGCATGAAAATGAGACAGTTTAGAGCAGAAATGTAATTGGAGTTGCCGAGGGAATGTTGAGGACTTTAGAGAGGTGGAAAATTTGAAAGTTATGCACTGATTCCTTACTTTATCGGATTTCTTCCTTTACCAACTTATTTGCAAGTTTATTCGTATTTTTTAAAAGTAAGTTGTTGAAAGATATTGCTGACTGATGTTGAGGCTGGAGAAGACAGCTATCTCTGTCAAAAAAGAGCAGTTTAACAAAAATAGTAAAAAACAGCCTTTATATGCGATACCGGTATCCCCAGCTAGACCGGGCTAAACACCAATATATCGTCACCCTTCCTCAAAACTAAAACTATTACACCCACCTCCTGAAATAAAAAACCTAGCCGACTTTTGGGATTCCTTACTGCATCGTTATCAAAAGAACAAATTGATTGAATAGTTAACTTATTAGCAGGTAAATTAGTTAATTTTAAGGGTGGGAAGTTGGTTTGTGAGATATGGGCATGAGAAGGTGTATTTATATGCCAAAAATTGCGCATAGTGGACGATCTTAGACTTGGCCTCTTGGAATTACGGGTTTATCACGATACCGTTATACGATACGTTGGGAAGAGAGGCGATAGATCATATTGTAAAGCTAACTGGGGGCAGTTTGATAGGGGTTAGATAGGACATGGTCGAGACACTGGTGGGGAATTTGGAGAGGCAGAGTGGCAAAGTGAGGACAGTGTTGGTATTTGACGAGTTTTACTGGAGAGGTGATGGCCCTAATGCTATGCCAAACGTAGACGTACATTACCGTAAGTTGGAAGGGATGGGGGTATCGATTGTGAGGTTTCGCGAGATACTGAGACGTTTTTCGTCTTCGAGTGAGATTGAGAAAAGACCGAGTTTGACATTGCAGAGTCATTTAACATATACATTCACGTCTGGAACAACTGGACTGCCGAAGGGTGCGATAGGGATCCACTTGAATGCGATATCGGTGACGATGTCGATGAAAGATCACTACGATTACAGTGAGAATGACGTTCATCTGAGTCACTTACCAGTGGCGCATATGTATGAGAGGTTTATGATATGGTGCTGTGTGTATTTTGGAACCAACATCCGCTATTGTAGGCATCCGGCTAACGAAGTTTTGGCTAATTTGCACGATGTCAAACCCACTGTCTTGCCGATTGTCCCTCGTCTGCTAAATAAAATATATCCGATTGCTAGGGAAATCTACGATCGGGAATTTAGCAACAATCCTAAGTTAGCAAGGGAAAAGATCAAAGGACTTTTTGGAGGGAAATTGAAAAGAATGTTGTCGGGGAGTGCTCCTGTGGCACCGGAAATACTGACTTTTTTCAGGGAAGTGTTGGAATGTGATGTTCGGGAAGGATATGGGCAAACATAGACTACAGCCTCGGTGTTCGTGACTTACGAGAGTACGAGAGATTTCGGACATGTAGGCGGTGTGAATAAGGCAGTGTAGTTTAAATTGGTGGACGTTCCCGAGATGAACTACACGACAGGGATATCTGAAAAAAACCCATTTGCGAGGGGATAGATTTGCATGAGAGGGCACTCGATGTTTGTGGGATATTATAAGGATGAGAAGAACACGAAGAGTACATTAGATTCTGAGGGATGGAACCATTCCGGAGACGTTGGGATGATATTGGCAGGAGGGGCGATGAAGATAATAGATCGGAAGAAAAATATATATAAGTTGTCGCAGGGGGAGTATGTGGCCCCCGAAAAGATTGAGAATGTGTATTTGAGGTGCAAGTATGTGGGGTAGTGTTTTTTGTACGGAGATTCTTTGAGGGACTATAGTGTGGCGGTGGTGCACCCAAATTTTTAGAAGATGGGAGAGGTGATACAAGAGTGCGGGTTGAACAGGAACAGAGAGAAAGGGGGACTGGTTAGGAGATATTCAATTAAATAGGGAGGGAAGGAGGATGAGGAGTTGTTGAGATTGAGGATGGAAATATGTGAGTGTGGAGAGGTGATGTCGTTCATTCACAGAGAAATGAATAGGCAAGGGGAGAGAGACGGACTTTATGGATTTTAGATGGCGAGAAAGATTTGTTTGTCTCACCAGTCTTTCGGGAGTTATGGGATATTCACTACAACGTTGAAGCTGCAGAGATTGGTCGCTAAGAGGGTGTTCATTGACCGAATCAATACGTTGTATTCCAATTGAAATACAGCACAAGATATATATACATCATTTATGAAACGATGTTATTCCGGCTGAAATAATGACAAATCGCTAGTTTAAAATATCTAAATAATGACCGGGTTTAGTGGATTAATCATTTTGCCCGTGTGATTTGATGGGGTTTTCGAGAATCAGCAAAAAATTAATGATATACATTTATTCATTCAGTTTTATTAACAACTTATTAGATTTCTGAAGTATCTGAACTAAAAAATGGACAGACTAAACAATTTGTCCCTGCAACTCAGGCCAGACCGCATCAGCAGTTTCACATATTCAATCCCAGTGACATAGAAGCCAAAAGGTGAGACAGCAATACACCGCCATCCATCTTCTCGCAACGCTTTAATGTCATCTCCGTAGCACATAAAAAATGCAGGAGATTTTTGGGACTAGGCGGTCTCAAAAATGGCGGATCGCAAATTGCTGTAGGACTATAGCTACTCGAAAGTTAACGATATGGTGATGAAATACGGATCGTGGATGATGGAAAACAAGGTATAGAAATTTTATTTGTACTGTCGAAGTTGTGTGGAGTGGACCACTACAGACTTGGCGGGATGGAATTACGGGGTGGTAACGATACCTTTGTATGACACACTGGGGAATGAGGCTTTCGACCACATACTAAGACTGACTGAGGGGACTGTACTGGGAACGATGGGTACAATGGGTTAAATTTTGATAAAGAATTTGCACAGGTGTCGGAGTGCGATTAACAAGATAGTGGTATTTGATTCTGTACCAATGTTGAAGGAGCATCGTAAAGAGTTGTAGAATATGGGTTTTGACGTGATTGGCTTTTGGTAGGACATCATGAAGAAGACAAAGATTGTGGTTCCTCGCCCGAAATTGAATTTGAACAGTCATCTGACCTACTGCTTCACGTCGGGGACTACAGGCGTGCCGAAAGGAGTTATAACGACCCATCTTAACGCGATATCGCAGGTTTTGGCGATGAAAGATCACTACTAATATAATGTTGGTGATGTGCATATGAGTTATTTGCCAGTGGCGCATACCTTTTAGAGATTTGTTTTGTGGTGTTGCGTGCACTATGGTGCTAATATCAGGTATAGCAAACATCCACCAACTGAAATACTGAAGGATTTGGCGACCATCAAACCCACAACTATACCCATAGTGCCTAGGTTGCTCAATAAATTGTATCCAACCATGAAACAGATGTATTAGAAGAGTGGGGAATCAAAAGAGGGTAAAACTAAGATTAAGGGGCTCTTTGGGGGTCGATTGAAAAAATTGGTCACAGGAAGCGCACCGGTGTCACCTGAGATCCTGACTTTCTTTAGGGAAGTTTTAGAGTGCGACGTGAGGGAGGGTTATGGGCAGACATAGACGACAGCCGCGACATTTGTGACTTATGAAGGGGATGCAAACTATGGGCATGTTGGTGGAGTCAACAAATCTGTATAGTTTAAGTTGGTCGATGTGCCTGAGATGAATTACACCTCTGAGAGTAATCCTCCGAAAGGAGAGGTGTGCGTGAGAGGGAATTCAATATTCGTAGGATATTATAAGGACCATAAGAACACAGAGGAAACAATTGACGCGGACGGATTCAACCACTCCGGAGATATAGGGGTAATACTACCGAATGGAGCGTTGAAGATCATAGACCGGAAGAAGAACATCTTTAAATTGTCGCAGGGAGAGTACGTGGCTCCTGAGAAGGTGTAGAACATATACATGAGATGCCCGTTTGTAGGCTAGTGTTTTTTGTACGGAGACTCCTTGAGAGACTACAATGTGGCAGTGGTGCATCCGAACATGGACGCGTTGGGGCTGGTGACAAAGAAGTTGGGGGTGGAGGAGAAGGAAGTGAAAAAAGTGTGCGAAGACGACAGGGTGGTCAAGTTCATCCTGAGTGAGATGAACAAGCAGGGAGAGAAGGACGGGTTGTTTGGGTTTGAAATGGCCAAAAAAGTGAAATTGTCTCACGAAAGTTTTGTGAACTATGGGATATTCACGAGCACAATGAAGCTGCAGAGGGGGGTCGCTAAGAAGATCTTTATGGACTAAATTCAAAAATTGTACGATGCCAAGTGAGTTGTTACGTTTCCTGATCCTAATGTAGTCGGATGTATTCAGTAGTTGCGCATTTCTTTAGAATTTATCAGCATTTTGCGGACCTCTTTCGCCTATGTAGATTTTATGGACCTGTTTCGTCTGTGCAGATGTGCTCCGGAATTGCTCAGGCCTATTTAGTGTTTTGTTCATCGGATAATTTTAATTTAAAAAGAAATTCACTGTCAAAAAATGTAGAACACAGACTGCTTTGGCAACTGTTCGACGTGTTGTGTTACATTCCGTTAGTAGCAGTACTGCGGGTTGCCAAGCGAATGTATTCCGCGGATTTCAGTTGGATTGGCAATTGGAGTGATAATCGGGATATTAGTGATTGGGTTTGTGTCCATGGTTTTGATGTTTTATTTCTGTAAAGACAGGAAGTTGGACCCTTATAAGATTGAGGAAGTGGATCAGAATGGGGTTGTAGTTACTGAGACGTAGACCGAGAAACGGACGACAGAGAGAAATGGTGTGGATTCAGACCGTAAGATAACTGGGTGATAGCATCGAGGCATTTGTCTGATCGGAATGATGCTGATATTGATTGAATAAATGACGAAATGTGAGTAGGGTCAGATGATTACATTACATAATATTAAACATGTCAGAATAAACTGTACTGTGCCAGAATAACACACCTATATCATATATATGCGTATTCAAAATCAGACAAATTTGTGATGAGTTCAACCAGATTCCTACTTCAAAACTGCCAGCCTTCTCGCGGTGTCCATTTTAGTATTGTGCTGACTAATGAGGCTGCCGTTGATTCCGTACTTTTAGTCGACCATTTTTTGACTTTGGAGGTTGTTATCAGCAGGTTTAGTGTACTATTGGGCGTAGCTGTAAAAATCTTTTATTTTGAAGTAGTCTATTTTAAGGACATTCTTATCGAGTTTTAATTACTCCCGAACTGAGTCCATTAAGATTGGTGATCCGTCGAAGAGGATTTGATTATACCGTGCGATGATTGTGCGGTAGCCGTCCACTGCTTTGGCCTATTTAGCGAGAATTCTACGACATATTCATTTAGGGAGTACCGATCTGAGAGGACTTTGATGTCACGAATGGAGCCACCTTGTTTCCAGATTGTTTTGGAGATCTTCGACATGAGGGCTGCAGACTGTTAAGGGTTGAGGACTTTGCTTAGGAGTATCATTTCGTACAAAGGCATGTTTCTTGTGTTGTTTATCGTTATAAATTATGGTTTTCTGCTAAGTTATAATTGCGTCAGGTGTTTCTCTAATCTCACTTTGTAGGTTTGATCATCTATTTATCTGTCCGAATGGTCAAAATGTTTTCGTTTCGGCTTGAAATGTTGCTTTTTGATATTTGCATTTTTAAGAGGTAAAATTAAAGAAAAACTTCTCTTATGAACGAACAATCAAGGGTGCAAATCACAATTTGCCTTACGAAGAAATGACTGCGTATAGTTTTTTGATTTCCTAATTGAACACCATTTTGGCAGTATGTCTCTGAAGTTTCATGGTGCTGGTGAAGATGCCGTAGTGACTAAGAGACACCGGCCAAAGTTTAATTTGTTTGGCGGTCTAGAACCCGAAAAGACCATCTTTTTTTGCTTGTTTGCCCATTTATTGCGAGATAAACTCGGAGACGTCGCGATTCTCGCACATTTTCTCGACATCGATTGTTTTTCGATCTTTTTTGTAGAATTGTTCGACTTTGTTAAGTTTTTCGGCGATTTTGGGCAGTAATGCAAGATTGGGATGGACGATAGCGATGTTATAGTCCCTCATCGAATCCCCGTAAAGAAAACACTCTGCGACATACTAACAGCGCAGATAGATATTTTACACTTTTTCTGGCGCTATGTACTCGCCCTGTGATAGCTTGTAAATGTTCTTTTTGCGATCGATGATCTTCAACGACCCATTTTCCAAAATCATTCCGATATCGCCCGTATGACTCCAACCTTGTGAATCTATGTTTTATGATGTGTTTTTGTCATCTTTATAGTACCCCGTGAATACCGATGGACCACGTACACAAATTTCTCCCTTTGGCGGTGTTGACTGTGTTGAATAGTTCATTTCTGGAACTGACACCAATTTTATTTCGAGGGAAGGATTCGGGCCTCCCACATGTCCGTAGTTTGTATCAAAAGGATCTGTCACGAAAGATAGTGCGGTTGTTTAAGTCTGTCCATAGGCTTCGCGAACTTCACACTAGAGGGTGTTTTTGAAGAAACTGAGAATTTACGATGAGACTGGAGCAGAAGCTGTAATCATTGTCCTTAATCTGCCACCGAACATAGTCTTGATTTTTTCTTTCGCGGTTTTTTTATTCAGAGAGTTATCATAAAGTTTTTTCATCGGTGGATAGAGTTTGTTAAGAAGTCTGGGGACGATGGGTACAACGGTTGGTTTGAATATTTGCATGTCTTTGAGGAAATTGGATGGTCCATATTGGCAGTATTGGATATTGGACGAGTAAAAGATACACATCCAAATGACATAGCGCTCGAATATGTGAGCAATTGGGAGATAGCTAAGATGAACGTCCTATGGATGATAGTTGATAAAATTGGGCATTGCGAGTAGTTGGGAAAGTACGTTGCGATGGGTGCATATGACGCCTTTGGGAAGTCCGGTGGTCCCACTTGTAAAACTGTAGGTGAGATGGGCTTCAGGGGATACATTAGGTTTTTTCAAGTTTTACGAGGGAGTGTTTGAGGATTCGATGCTGAAAGTCATGATGTCAGACCACAGCGTGACCCTAACGGAGAGGTTCCTTTAGAATTTATGCACGATATTCTCTTCGACGTGGTCGAAAAAAACAACTTCTCTGATGCATTATTTTTCCAATTTGAGCTTTTGATAGAGCATATCGGACATGATTGAGGTGGAGAAGACGACTGTTCCCTCTGTGAGTTTTGTGATGTGTTGAAAAGCCTGTGTTCCGAGGGTATCGTAGAGTGGGATTGTAATTATCCCGTAGTTCCAGGAGGTGAGATCGCAGATCGTCCACTAGGGTGAGTTTTTTGCATATAAGTATATTTTTTAATGGGAGTGCATGATCAGATGGGAAGCTAGTCTGGAAATCTGCATGTTGACTTGTGAGAAGGTTAATTATCCGAGGAGTGGCTTGTCAGGGTGTTGATGAAGAAGGAATTGCCAGAGGTCACCGAGGTTCGTGAGGGATTAGCTGATTTGTGATTGGCACTCTTAGAGATCTATAAGGCCATAGACTGCACGGGGGTGCCGTCGAGGAGTCGTTTCGTTGGGATTTTTCGATCCGATTGCCACTGAGTAAGTAAAAGCTTCTGGCTGAATAGGGGTTAAGTGTGAAGACATTTTTTAAAGACGAAGCATTTCGATTTATTATAATGGAAATGCAGAGAAGTAGTAATTTATAATTTATTTTTAGGTGTCGTTTCGAACTTCTTTCGACATTTCATAAATGAATAATCCGAAAGCAATCAGGTATAATATAGATACAATTTTTATTCGGTGAAAAAGACAAAATTTGGAGTAGAAATCAGGATTATTACTTTTCCTTGGTAAGAATGTTAAAAGTTTTCCAAACTTTCTTCAGCGCAGTTCCGACAACAGCGAATTTTGAAGATCTCGATTCTTCAGCGGCTTAGCTCCCATTTTGTTTTTAGGTTAACAGTTTTCCCCTTCCATTTTCTGGATGATCTGCATTGTTTTCATCATCGTTATCGAGTTAGATATTTTGTTTTGAAAGGTACTCGGGATCAATAACAAAGTATTCTGAGAGTTATGTGAATCTGTCTTCGATTTTCGAGAATCTGGACTATCTTTCGAAGGAAAATTCGCACTAATCTGACGAGGTGAGTTGGCTGCCGACCTGACGTTCGTGTTCGTTGAGTTCTTCTACTTTTGGTTTTTAGTTGTTCTAGAGGTGGCAGCGGATTTGCTGTTGGAGAAGACTACGGCATTTTCTTTACTCCTCCTAAATAAGGAGTTGTTCCTATTAAAGTTACTTTCTTTGCTGCTATTATTCCTCTGTGAGAGAAGTGGGCTTTCTGAGGATGGCTCGAGCCATTTTGGAATCCTTTTTGTTTTTGTTGATGTTGCAGATGTGGGGCCTACGGTAGAATAGACATTCAGCGAACAGTTCTTCTTCTGTTTTCTGATTTTTGGGAAACTGGTCTCGGATCGAGAATTACTCGGTGAGGTTGATGGGAACTTTGAACCAGCGTTGGGAGTCGGAGTTGTCGAAGTAGTTTTCAATGTAGGAGTACTAGAGAGAGTGGCCTTGGGTGAGGATATACACTTATTCGACCTAGCCTAGTTTTTTTTAAATTTCGGTTCTCTGGAGACAGACGGGGTACTGCTAGTTACAGGCGGGGAGGGTGAATTTATTGAGAAATCTCTATTCTCTGAGCAGAGAGATTTCGGTATTGCGGTTGTTCTGATTGCTACTATTGTTGAAGTACTTTTCGTGCTGGCCGATGTCTTTTTCGACGATCATTTTGATACGTTGTTCCCGCTTTTACTGATAGAACTAATAAAGAACCATGAAATACTGATAGTCGAGGATCACACGGGCAACATTTTATTGGATTTATTTTAACGATATTTCGAATACGTTGGTCTAAAAGTTTTACTTGAAAGACCCTACCCTTCATAAATTGACATGTACTTGGATCTAACTCCTCTGAATTACGAGATAAATGTGACGATGCGTCCTCGGGAGAGTAGTGGTTGACCGGCTATCGAGACTGCAAGCAGGAGATTATTCCTAAACCCATTGTCACGAGGACGTATCCCACGTGGTATTTCCGACAGTTTATCAGGATTTACGACAGCAAGTAGTGCGAAACGCTGTTTATGAACCCTTTCGTAAAAAGGCAAACGAACCAGCTCACCAGGAACATGCTGCTGTCCATCCCATTCTTTTACATTTCCTACGAAAATTAAGGGAAAATTTATGCAACTAGGTCATTGAAGACTAGCGATGATATTGAAATCGTTCCCAAATCTTTGTAGTAATCAGAAGGCAAGATTTGTTCGATAAGGGCCGTCAGGAACCAAAAAGCTTACTATTACGAGAAGTTATTGATCAGTAGGTACGCTGTCAGATAGTTCATCCCTTGACAGTACAGAAGCGAAGGGTTGCGGATCGCGTAGGTGATGAGGACGTTTCGTAGAGGTTATTGGAAAGGGTTGGAAGGTTGGAGGGTACGGGGGATATCTTTTAGGATTGCTGAGAAGTAGAGTTATGGGTAGAGAGGCTAAAGTTTCAGGAGAGTTTGGTAGTAGAAAGGTGGGTTTTGCAGTTTAAGGTAGTAGGCCTGGGAGAGGAGGAGGAGCTAAGGTTTGAAGTCCTACTGGGACAGTTTTTGATTGGAGGTGGAGGTAATGTTAAAGGAGGCTATTTTTTGGAATTTAAGGGGAGTGAGGGCCTTTTTTTGATGGGAGAGGAGTTTGATGTACTACGATGATAATGACAGAGAGTACGTCGGAGGGTTCTAGCAGATCGATTTACTGGTCTGGGGAGTTGTTGAGTGGGCAGTTGACGAATTGAGAGTGACAGTTAATGGGTCGGTGGGAGCTGCTGGTTTTCAGGGGAGCTTTGTACTGTTTAAGAGACTGGTAGTTTGGAGAGGTGGAAGGACCGGTGATCTTGAGGAGGAGGGATTGCTTGCTGATGGCTTGCTATTTGTTTGGTAAAGTGGTTTTGTTGGTGGTCGAGTTTTTACTGCGGTGTTTAGGAGAGGGATGGTCACTCCAAATTTTGATAAAGTGCTGGTTGTTTTCCTAGGGCTACATTTCGGGATAGATGCTGCTTCCGGATGAGTATTTGTATTTGGTTATTATATGGGGCCAGTTTGACGTAGCAAGGGAAGAGAAGGGGAGATTTTATGGAAGCTATTTATTAGTTGCTGAGAGTTAAAATAAATTGATTGCATTATTTTGTATACCACCTTATTGATTGATTATTGATTGATTGCATTATTTTGTATACCACCTTATTGATTGATTATTGATTGATTGTTGATTGATTGATTGCATTATTTAGAGGATGCATATTGGCTTTATAATACGCTGTTTGATAGGGAAAATAAATGGGAAGATATGAATAGAAACCATAATTATTATTATCATAGGTCAATCGAAGGGAAAGATGAATCAGAAAGGTTTCGGAAATTTTAACAAACACTTTAAGTCGAATTTCAACGCGAACAACCCGCGGAGTATGGTGTCTGGGCTGATGTTGGCAGGGCTAGCGTACTTGGGTATGTCATGCATCTACTACGGTACTTCGAGGGTTAATGCAGTCGATGTTGGCCACTATGCCATCAAGTTCAATAAACTGTGGGGCGGGCTGTCTCCACAGAGGTACAGGGAAGGGTACAATTTCAAGTTTCCCATCATTGAGTTGCCCATCATCTACAACGTCCAAACCAGGGAAAACTAGATATTCGCAGAAACTGCAAACAGAGGTATCCCACACCCTATCGTAGATATGCAGTCCATCAAATTGTCCGTCAGGGTCCTCTTCCATCCCGAAGTCGACAAGTTAGATGTCATCTACACCAGACTCGGCCTCAACTATTAACAGAAAGTCCTGCCTGCTCTGACAAACGAAATACTCAGAACAGTCGTAGCCCAATTTTCGGCCACCCAATTACTCGCGCAGAGGGATCAGGTTTCTGAAAGGATAAAACTTTTGCTCTCGGAGAGGGCAGCACACTTCAACATTACCATTGATAATTTGGCGATAACGGAACTTACATTTGGGAAAGAGTATTTAGAGGCCATCGAGGGAAAACAAGTGGCGCAACAAGATGCTGAGAGGGCTAAATATGAAGTGGAGCAGGCCAAGGAGGCTAAGAAAAGTATGATAATCAAGGCAGAAGCAAGTGCGAAGAGCATAGAATTGGTGGGCAGTGCGGCAACGAATAATCCATGTAAATGTGTATAAATGTTTCAGCGTATTTGGATGTGAGGAAAATAGAGTATACCAAAGAAATAGCGTCTATCCTTGCAGAGAGTAAAAACCACATATTGTTGAACTCGTCGATTTTGAACATGGAGTTGCCGAAATAGAGAACTAGTTTCACGAAATGAGGTCTTTTAGGGACTGTTTTCTTGAAACAGAGTTATGAAGCGGTAGAATGATTTTTATAGGGAGTTGCCATTTGCGGATACTTTTCGCTTTTTTATTGTCCCAGTTAAGGTGTTGTTACGAACGGACGGGTTACGACGATATTCAATTGAATCCTAACACATGGAAATAAAAGAATATCGAGTAAAAGTGATTTAAATGGGGATGGGCTCCAGTCTGGTCGATAATATTTGATTAAATATTTAAGAGTAAGAAAAGTGGAGAGAAAAGCATTGGCAGAGATGATAGAACAATCAGCACCGTCAATATAACCGCCAGGTAAGACTGAATTTACAGCACTGGAGTATAAGAGAGGGGGTTCTCTTGGGCTCCGGGTGCGTTCACATGCCCGATTTGTCATTCATATTTGTAGCATTGATCCATGAGATCATATCATCAGACTCCCTGTCCTATTTGCCGAACTTGTACTATCGAAAGTACAAGCTGATCGAGAAGCTGAGCAATTTGCGGTACAACTTCCCCGAGCAGAGGATATTGGTCCCTCGCTAGAAGTCCGCGTGGGATCTGGTCTGGGAGTAGGCCAGGGAAAAACAGAAATACACCGTTTAGCTCAAAAAATACAAGCTTGCCGAACGCTACCATGTCGCCAAGTCGGCAAAAGACAAAGCTATCAAAACTGATCTCAAAAAATAATAAACATACCTGTACCACAGAGTCGTTGCCAGTTCGCTCGGAGAATAGCTCAGGAAGACTTGGAACGGAGTTGAAGGGGACTTCAGTGGCAATCGCACCCTTTAAAGGAACAGTCAAAAACCCAGTCATAGTGTCAAAAGCCAGGAAAAGAACCCCGTCAAAAAATAGCATGTCAATAACAATATTGGTGAGGCGAAGATACAACCTGATATGTCATCGCAAAGATAAGATGATGACAATATATTCCTAGACAGGAACCAAGACTACATGGAGCCTGATGTGAAGGAAGAGAACGATTTGTTTGACGACATTATCAACGGAAGCGGAGGGTAAGTCGGAGGCGGCAGTTTGAATCTTCAAAGGGTGGAGTCCGACCTCTTGGGAACCGTAGACCCACCCACAGCAGGATTGTTGCAGCAGAACTAGACTATAGCAATCAGCAACCACATTCGACAAGAACAAATGGTGAGAGGCTAATCTGTAGTTGGATATATGAAACGATATGTCGAAATGTGCAGCAGACTTGGTGCGAGAGTAAAGGATGAAAGTAATAATATTTTAACTCTAGGCAACATAAAAAAAGAAGAGACGATGAAGGAGGAAGGACCGAATTAAAATTCAAAAAACGAGGGGATGGACGAGATATTGCCTCGACAGAGAATAGTGATGATAAATCGGAAGCAAGCTTTGAAAAAACTCAATGAAGACTTTAGAAAGCGTAATAAAACTAAAAATAGCAGTGGTTAGTTGTCGTCAATTGGAGGAGCGGGCAGTAATCGCAACGAGTTGGCAGGACTGTCAAATAGCGGTGGAATGTCAATACCGACCAGTTTGAACCACAGTCTGTCAGTGGGATCGTCGGCTGGCAGCAATAATCCCAAAGGTTATGGGAGCGCGACTATAACACTAAATTTGCTAATAAACGGAGAGGTATAGCGACCGGAGGAGTCGATATAGGTTCAGTCGATACTGTAGCCGGTATTGCATGGGTAGAGTCAGAAGAGTAAGCGAAAGAGAGAGGACACCTTTTAACTGAGGTGGTCCTAGTAACGGTTGGAGGAACTGAAAAGCAGCAACCCACAGTTTGATTTGAAAAAATCCAAGTTCAATGACCCTGCAATTTTGACGTTGCAGATGATTGGGAGTTAGGAAGAGTATCACAAACACTTTTAAAAAAGTATAAAGGGTAAAAAAGGGTTTCCAGGACACTTAAAAGACCTGCCTGTTCATCGTAGCATGTTTGACGGGAAGTATGCGAAGGCTAGTTTGGGGGACGAGAAGGGTCGGGACAGGGGTAAAAGGTAGCGTTACTACAACGAATTTTATGATCGCGAGTACTAACTGTTCATAATGAGGAACAATAAGCAAAGATTGATGGAGAGACTGATGAGAAGCGCGTAATAGTAAGATATTGTTTGAAACTTAGTATATTTACGAAAGGGGGTGACGAGAACAACGAGGAAGATGGCCAAATTGGTGGCGAGGATATGGATGGTCACGGAGGGGTTCCCGGTCAAACTGTGTCTATTGGGAAGCTCTTTGTAAATCCGCAGAGTTACATGAATGGGAGGGTCATATATCGGTTTTATAAAGGACAGCTGAGTGCAGTGGTGCATCCCGATCTATAGATCCGGAGAGATGGTAGGCTTCACAAGCCATACTATCCCAGCAATCGTGTATCGTATGGCCACCTGTTGCTGCTATCGTTTTTGGTTCGAAAATACGTATCGTAGTATGGAAACAATTGGCGGTTGATAACTTAGTGCGTACGGATGAATTCCTGTTTTGGACATTTAATGCTGTCGGTGGAAGGCGTGCAGGAGTTGTATCAGTATGTTGAGTTAAGGCTGAAGGAGACTGAATTTGGGCAGAGTGGCTAATGGTAATACGAGGATAGGTATCGGAGTAGAAATAGGAACGATAGGGATTTTCGAGATGGAGGGCAGATAAGAAAAAAAAGGAAAACTAATGAGGACAAGCAGAACAAAGTTGCAGATATGGATGATGGGTTTGGGTTGGTAGATTTTGACAGAGGTGGAGGTAGTCGGTGCAATTAGATAGACTAGAAAAGAACTAATCTGGACAGGAGGAAACCCGAAGACAGGATAATTGAGCAGTCTTTGCAAAATCTGGGAGAGGTTCAGCTGTGGTAGAAAAAAATATTACCTTTTGGGATATACACAAACGGCAGTTATGAAAGGTTTGACTAAAAGCTACAAAGCTATCGCTTTGGTGCCCTTTGGTAAACCGGAAACAGAACGCACGACAATGGGGTGGCTAGTGATGCTACATAGTATAACTTGGATCTGTATGACTAATTACTATAGGTTAAGGCCGAAAAAAAGTAAAATCAGAAATAAAAGTAAAGGGAAGAGAACACCCCGACGAACAGAAAAGAAGAGACTGGAAGATTTGGAGGAATAGAGGTGGATTACAATCGATATTTGAGGATGATCGACAGTAACCCCTACTGTGAGATGTAAAAGGGTGACAGTCAAGATGGGCTGATACGGGGAGATATTAGCAGAAAAGTTCCACTCAGGGGATACGGTGTTGACAGGTAGTATCTGACAGAAAGACCGCATGGAAGGGTGTTAGAGACGTTTGCAGTTAAAGTCAGGAATTAGGTGAGTGAACACGATGGTGACGGGAAGAGTAAGGAGAAGTTGAAAAGTGTGATTGATAGTGCCGGGTATCGGGGGTACTAGATGCTCGAACAACAACAGCAGACTGCAGTCATGAAATTGATAGGTGGAGAAGGACAGGGTTCTCGAGACGGACAGGGTTTCCGAGATGGACAGGGCCCATCATTGAATAACTTACAACAGCCACAGTCAGCCTCATCTCAGAGTCATTCGACCCTCAGCCGTACATATCCTCCCACTGTTGGAGGAGCAAGTGCTGCTAATCCGAGTATGAATCTTAACCCCAATTCTAATCCTCCAATACAGGGTCAGCACCCTCATCAGCACCCAAAAAGGAAGAAAAGTAAGGCCTTTGATTATAATATAGTTGTAAATGAGAAGACAAGCTAACTGGTAAAGGTGTTACAGCACTTGAAAAAAAATTTATTGAATGTTGGGGGAATGAGTGGAGGCATAGGACAGGGAGGAACTGGCAGTGTGGGGCAGGGAAATCGCATTAGTGGTATGCATCATCAGCAGTCACAAGTGAGGGGAAGTGGACATGGAAATGGGGGGAATAACTCTAATGTAGTGAACAGCGTGTTAACAAGTGGGATCGGAACGAGCGTTGGGGATGTAGTCGGAAGAGATCTCCAGGGAGGAATGAAAAATGGAGGGCCGGGTTTGGGTGCAAAGGATAGAGAAAAGGACAAGGATAAGGATAAAGATAAGGACAAAGAAAAAGACAAAGAAAAAGATAAAGATAAAGATAAAGATAAAGAGAAGGAAGGTGGGACTCATGGTCATGCTGGAAGGCATCCTGGAAGAACACCCGCGAAGAGAGGGGGCGAGAAAAAAGATGGGGGCAGTCAATTGACGCCATAGAAGAAGAGCGGAAGAAATAAAAACAAAAAACTCAAAAAAGACCCCGAGGACCCTCCTAATGATAAGTGAATATCTCGGTCATTCAAATCACTAACTATTATATATCTGCAACTGCAGCAAGTCACAAATAAAAGCTAAACTAATATAAACTAATAGGTTGGGCATGTATTTGCGATTTAGTTAGAGGGTTAGACTAGCTTCAGTATGGGGGTTGAATCCGTTTAAATTAAGAAAAAAGTTTTTTTTTGCGTTTTTTTTTGCCCTTAAAGGGGCGCGAAAGTTACTATAAATGGTGTTAGTCCAAGTTATAAATTCGCATTCTGCGAATTAAGGGCAAAAAATTGGCTATTTCCTATTTTTTACTCTATCTTTTTATTATGCTTTTCTCAGAGACTTAAACAAATCACAACGAAAAAATACTTCAAAAGTGATGAGTAGGCAAATTGTCAAATTTTTATTTTACAAGTTCAGCTTTATTTCAA
>JAOWAT010102224.1:0-10546 GCA_028571025.1 Longipedia americana
TCAGTTGAAATATGCAATAAAAGAACGCTATTCGCGACTTTTTTCTCCATTTTAGATGTCGCGAAATCTAAAATTTTTGTATTTCTGAGTTTTCGCAATTTCGCTCAGTTTTCGGCGAAAAATTGACGCTCAGTTTTGAACTTTTTTGGGAAAAAAGCCTGGTTTTTATGCACATAAAAGGCCTGAAAAAATGTTTAGAAGCAAATCTAATTTTGAAAAATGTTTTCTAAGTCTTTGATAAAATAATTCTATTTCGTGTCAAAAATTTTGATTTTCTCACTTATTGCCATTTTACAAAAATATTCTCTTTTTTTTTGAAAAATTTTTTACAATAAAAAGATATTTGATTTTCCAGAGAGCTGCAGTGAGATTCATCTAGAATTTCGTATTTTTGTGTGAGCTCTAATGGAAAATTTTCCCTTGTATACTTGAAAAAATAATTATATTCCCATAATCCTTACATCTCATTGAACACTTCATAAGCTTCTGGGGCCAAAATTCTACAATTTTTCTATGGGCTTCTAATATGGGAATTCAAACTTTTGTTAAAATTTGACCCCAAAGCCTTATCGTGGGAGGGAGAGAGGTTCTATGAGATGTAAGAATGATGGGAATGACATTATTTTTCAAGTACAAAAGTGAAAAATTTCAGGTAAATAAAAGATATATTTTAGTTTGGAAACCTGTACAATCAGACCTGTAAAGTTATAAATACGTAAAAAGATATAACATTTTCTGATAAAGTTTTGATTCTTTCAAATACACATAGGGTACATAAAAATTGCTTTGAGGTTATTGGATACACAGACCTATAAGTATAATGCCATACAACTATTTCATGGAATTGAAATTCTTTCATTGATATGGCCAATAAACCTATAAAATTCTTTTGTAGTTTTTGAAGCTAAGCATTGAATACCTATAGGCAAATTCTATAAAATAAACCTTTTACTTAATGTGATATATACGCCTGTGAAATCTGTTTTTAATTTTTGAATCTGCAATTTAGATACACAGACCTATAATGCAATAAGAAAATTTATGAAATTTATATTCTTTCAATTATATGACACATGGCCTATACAACTATAAAGTTGCTTTGTAGCTTTGAAAATATGCATAAGATACACACTCCTATAAAGCTATTGAATATACAGACCCATACGGTTATAAAACTTTTTTACGAAATAAATATTCTTTCATTCATTTCAACATACAAAACAATCTTATTTTTCAGGCATAACTCATTGGCATTGATACTTACTCTGTACATTCATGAACAAATTGAAATTTTAAGTAATATACCACTAAGTTTGTGTGGCATGTTGGGAAATCTAAATTTCAAGGTTTTTAAGAAATATTGCTTTGAATATCAAAAAATAAATTTTTAAAGATAAAACCCACTCGAACCAATTCTGGAACTTTGTGATACACACTATTGTAAAATGTGTAGCATTAGCATCATTTTGAGGAAATTTTGTATTACCTCTCAAAACATTTTGAGGACAATTTAAAAATCTTTTTAACCTCTAAAAATGTGTAACAGATAATGCACAGAGGGCTCCCAGCTCGCCTAGAGTGAAAAATCAAAATATCCATTTTTGTGGTTATTTCCAGCTAATTTACATCTCAAGTATATACCAATTTAGGTTCTTTGTTATTGCAGATAAATAGAATTTAAAAATATTGGTAAAATGAAGCTCAAACATGGGTAAAATTCACAATATTGTCATTTTGGGCCTAAAACAGCCCATTTTCTGACATTAAATTGAAAATTGTGACTTTTCCGGAGGTTCCCGGAGGTTGTAAACACCTGGAATGGATTTAGTGACCTAAAATTTAGTTAAAATTACCCCTCTGACCCACGGCCTCTTGCGGCCAAAAAAGTTGCAGTACTTTTTGTTGTTTTTTATTTAGTAAATTACCCACATTTTTCACAATAACAACGTAATTTCTAGGCACTCTACTTGCCATTTTCAGCCCACTGTGTAATGGGGAAATTGGAACCTGTAGTATTGGCGCAAAAGGTCTTTTTTAGGGTCCAGATTAAATTGAAAAATTCCTCACAATAAGGTGGCACCACCCTGGAAAGTTAGATAAGTCTGATAAATGATGCTTAAGGAAGAAAAATCTCAAAAATAACTTTATCTGGCCAAACCCTGAGTACTTTAAGTTTAGAGTTTTTTCACTTCACATAAGCTAGAAAAAGAGGTTATTGCAAATTTATTGCACAAATGTCTCCCTTAGAATAGTACTTTGATCATATGTTGCAAATTTACTTTAAAAATTTGAAATCAACATGAAATAATCACACACAATAATTTGCATTAACTATTTGCCGTAGTAAAATCTCACTTTCTTTTACTTCATAGCCAAGTGATCTCTCACCAGATTCTCTGTGATGAGAATTCTACGCAACTACTGCAACGTACTATGATAATAAGAAGGAAGAAAAGTGTTGATTCACGAAATTGAATCATTAGCGCTTATGAAGTAACTTACTTTCATAAAATGAATTGTATATAAGCCTTTTAACTTAATATGATCTAAATTTTAAGTTATAAAACTCAAGTTTTAGTATCATTCTGATTTTTTGAAAATTGCAAGTATCTCACACTGCCATTGAACGCCTTTTGGATTTTTTGTAATTGACGAGCAATCCACAATGACTTTTAATTTTCGAATACATTGAAATAAATATGTCCACATGCTTATCCAAAATTGAAATAAATGTGCCTCCATGGGTTTTATTTTCATATGACTAATTTGCGAAATTTTTCTGTACATATTAATTTCCTCTATTGTGAGGCCAAACATTGTTCAAACTCATCAAATCTCTATTGAAGTAACTGTTTTATTGGGTTATAGGTTAGAGCACGCCATTAGAGATTGCCACACAAAAGTAATGATTTTGCATAATTTTTGCCTATTTGTACTTCTAGTTCAATTTAAAATACATCACAGATGTCAGCAAACAAAAAATTGCAAACTTTAATTCAAATCTTCCTACAATATTCATGATAAGAAAAATGATAGAAAAGAGCATGCTATTTCTTATTATCACATAAGTTGACCAATTTGAAAAATTGCCCCTAGGGGGCCGCACCCCCTCCCCCAAAAAATTTTATTTGATATTTTCAAAAATCGAAAGATCTTGAGTACTTTTCAAAAATTTGAAAAATTGACTGAAGAAGAAGGAGAAGAAAAACACACTCTAAGGCCAGGCGTTGCCTGGCAATATTTTATTACAAAAATTTTACCAAAATTCTTCCTATGCCATGCGTCCGATAAACGGGAGACAGAGATTTGATGGCTTCAGATGAAAGCTCCTCTTGAATTTCGGAATTTAATCAAAAATTGTCTCCAAGCAGAACAGAAAATTGTTCTTCAGATGTAAAAATGTCCGTCTTGAATTACATGACTTAATTAAAACTTCTCCTTATTAGAACAAAAAATAATTGTTGAAAAACAAATTTGATGGTAAGATTATATATGTTTACTTAACTGACTTGAAATGAGAAGGTTTTATTATATTACTATTTTGTTCCATTATATTAGGGAAAGTTTAATAACTATTTTAGTCATAGGAAAAATGTCAAACTTTTTTCATGATTTTTGAGAAATCAGTTTTAGGCCTAGAAGGATCATTTTTCATCGAGCTTGCAAGTGTACGGGCAGGCGAACCTCTTTTTTGAGCCTTATTTGGGGATTTCAGTATGACGTTTGGATTAGGACTAACGGACTGTCCAGAGGTGTTCATTTTGGTATGAATCAATATATCTAGGTCCCAAAGACTTAACTCTAAGTCTATGGCTTCTAGCGTTACATATTTTTACAGAATTTAAGGATTTTTGCCAATTTTCAGTGTTTTCTAGATAAGCTGGAAAATTCAGAAAATCCTTAATTTCTCTGAAAATATGTAACACTAGAAGCCATAAACTTGGAGTTAAATCTTTGGGACCTAGATACATTGATTCATACCAAAATGAACGCCTCTGGACAGTCCATTAGTCCTAATCCAAATGTCATACTGAAAGTTCTCTTTTGGACACATCGCCTGCCCGTACAACACGCAATTGATACACCACTGACAATTTTGAAAGTATTTCTCAACTTGTCAAACTGACAAACGCTCAAGACAATGTATGTAGTTGGACATTTTGGAAGATTTTGCCAGTTTTGGTCGATGCTTGAAAAACTCTTCTTAATGTACAAAAACTAGCAAAATCTTCCAAAATATCCAATTATACAGGTCCAATGACTTTCTTTTTAGCATTTGGAAGCATGCCAATATGGGTAAATCCTTCAAAAAATCAGTCGTGGGTCAATTGTATGTTTCCATCATCTTGCAGTAATCTCAAATCTACTTCAAGTTTTAGCCAAATTGTTCCTCACACGCTTATTTAGGAACGATATTTTAGAGTGAAAGTAATTTTACATAGCAACTTGTATTGAAAGCATTTGTTAAAGGCTTGAATGAGATTTGGGTCATAAATTGCTTCAAAATCAAAGAAGACACTTTAATTATTTTGTCTAATTTAGTTAGGGTAGCAAAGTGACCCCTGAGACAATTCCTAAAATGAGGTGCCGTAATGGACTTTGGAAATTACGAAAGAATTGTGATTTTTAAAGCCGCCAAAATTAAATTGCACCTTAAAAAGAAATTTTCAATTGTCTCTTTTCTTCTATATATATGCAGAAAATTTCAATGAATTTACTACATAACTAAAAATACAAAACGCTGTTTTCTCAAAATTGAGCTAAAATCTTAATGGCCAAAGTCCGTTGTGACGCCTCAAATGAGACATCCCATTGAAATTTTTAAATTAGCCCATTGAAAGCCAAGAATTTTTGGGATACATTCTTTTTCTATGATGATTTCCCCGTAATTTCCATAGCGACCAAATTTTGTCGTCGGCGCTTAGACGGTTAAAGACCAACATTTTTCATCTTATTTTTCAGGTAAGGATTCCATGTAAGGTAGTAATATTTTGAAGAAAACCGATATCCGTAAGTTGAGATACCCTGCGCCCCAGAATAGAAAGTAAATTGGATTTATGCTGACATTGTTGATCTTGAGATGAAATGTGATTAATAACTCTTGTTTGTATACATCTAGAGGCTCTTATTTTAAATTTTCAAAGAAATTGATGAAAAATTGTGAAAACTAGAGCACTTTCACAAATTTTGAGATTTTTTTCTGGTTTTTGGTGTTACGAGAAGATTATTTGAGATATCAAGAAAATTCCTTCAGTTTTCTTCATATGACAACTAATTCTAATTTTTTGTACAAAATCTCAAAATTCAAAATTTTCACCTAGTGGGACTTTGAAATTTTTATTTGGTAAAAATTTTGGATTTTGAGATTTTGCCAAAAATATTTAGAATTAGTTTTAGAATGAAGAAAACTGAAGGAATTTTCTTTATATCTCAAACAACTTTCTTGTAAGAGCACCAACAAGAAAAATCTCAAAATTTTGGAAAAGTGCTCTAGTTTTTACAATTTTTCATCTATTTCTTTGAAAATTTAAACCAAGGGTCTCTAGATGCATACATTTAATAGGAATTATTGACATTCCATCACAGGACCAACAATGTCAGCAAAAATCCAATTTACTTTCTATTTTGGGGCGCACGGTATTTTATATGATGGAGGAAGTATTCATTTAACTCACCATTAGATTTGACATTGTCCATCTGTTGCTCAAAATGAACTTTTGGAAGAGGATGGTTTTTGAACAATGGTTTTTGCCCATTGTTCATAAATGAGTATGGCGAATAATGATGAAATTGTTTCGTTGCAATTTTCCCTCTTTGCTTCTCATTTGAAGAAAAAGAAGCTGCGGAATAAGAAATCAGAACAAAGAAGAGGAAGAAAATTGAAAAGATGTCCTTTAAACCCATCTTTTGAATGTTTTCGGTAACGAGTTATCCACTTAATGATGATTTCTATCTACATAATAATTTATTCACAAATACATGCATACATAAATGCATAATTTTACTCTAATTAACAGTGGTGGGCATGAAAGAAATTAAAATTTCTTGCTCTGTATTTGATACATGGTCTTTGGTCAATAAGTTCTCTGAAAATTGACAAACTAATACAGTCAAATATCGTTATCTCAACAATTTTGAGAATCCAACAAAATGTCGACATAATGAGATATGTCGACATAATGAGATGTTTTCAAAACTGCCAAAAATGATCACATACACTGTACAACTTTTTCATTGACAAACATCAAACATAATAAAAAATTATCACATTTATACACAAAAATTAGATAATTCAATCAACTATATTATATAGTATCTTTTGATTTCTCTCTAAATGTCAAAGCAGGCTGGTAACCAAACAGGAAACTTTTATGTTATGCTCATGGGTTAGCTTTATTGATTATTTTCATGAATATTCCCCATGTCTTAATTTAAGTCTTGAATTTCCTTCTCAAAAAATTTAAAAATGACATAATAAAACAGTAATAACACTAGAAAAAATGTCGAGATTCGAGATAGCGAATATAAGTGTCAATGTAACGAATTCATTTATTTAAAAAAAGGAGTTGGGAATCCCAAAAATGTCGTAATAAAGATTTGTCGACATAACGAGTGTCGACATAATGATATTTGACTGTACTAAGGAAAATAGATGAAAATTTATATAATATGACTATGAAAGGAAAATTTTGGTTGTAAAATTTTCTCATTAGCATTTTATTCTCGTGTGCTGAAAAATTTCATGTTTATTATAAAAATTATCCTCAATTAGTGAACTGCACCAGCTAAATGTGCGTAGATTGGTATAGAGGAAGATAATATAGAATCATCATTAATGATAAATAAATAAAGTAAATAAAAGATAATTTCATTCTTTTACGTAAATAAGATATGGAAAAATTATGCAAAATTTTTGTTTCTGAATGTCTATATGATATGTAACATTAACCCTTTCGGCCCGATAGTAGAAAATTTTCTACATGGACGATTTGCCTGGGAAGGAATGAAAATAATGACCTTCAAAACCACTTTTGGCATTGATTATGCCAAAAGTATTGGCTAAAAATGTCATTTTGGTTTGTTTTGCATATTTTCAATTATTTCTGCAACATATAAAGTGCTTACCATTGGCATCCAATCATATCTTGCATAAAATATGATCCATTTAAGATCACTACCTCCATGTAGAAAATTTTCTACTATCGGTCACAAATGACATAAAATCTGAAACTTGCTAAGGCCGAAAGGGTTATGTACCCAAATTATATAGGTATTTGCACCTGCAAAATGCAATTGCAATCATTTTTCTATAAACTCAAATATAATTAACACGTACACTATTCAGGTTTATTTTGGCATCAAAAGAATACATTATAACTCAAAATAGATAAAGGTAAAACAGTATATCTTTTGAAGATTAATTTGATAAATTTACTAAATTTTTCGGCAAAATTTCTCAGTTCGATTTGAGTCAACATTGTGTCACAATTTGGTAGATATGATGTTTTATTTTGGTGCCAAAATTGTTTTTTCGATTTTTCATTTCAATTGTATGATTACAAGATAACTCATGATTGAAATCGTATTTGGCAATATTTTCATTCAAAAAAGATTTTTTCTGCTAACTCAAACGGAATAGTAATTGTTTTTATTCTTCATCAATTCTTAATTTCCCCGAAAATAGAATTTCTGTCATCTTTGTCAGCCCTATTCGTATAAAGCAGCCGTTCTTCTTTGTCGTTTGCAGGAGAGATAACGCCCGAAATTGAGTCAAGCGATAGAAACATATGAAGAAGTGACATCTAACGACAAAATCAACTAGGTTATGGGACAAAATATTTCCAGATTTTTATCTTTTCTGTCGCAAAAGAAGGAAAAAATGAAGAAACGAAAGAATGGAAATAAGCCAACTCAAGAAAAAACCATTTATACCATTGTAAAGGAGCTTCTGTATAGGACTTTTTCTCTCTCGTTTCGTATCAACATTCCACAATAATATGAATGGACCTGTTACTCATATCAGAGAAAAGGTAAAGAATTAAATAATAATGTTTAAATTGTTCATTATAACACAAATAAATTATATACACCTTTTGAAAGGTCTTTCCTTCATGATATTAGTTGGCAATCATATGTAGCAACAAGAGATTTAATTTTTTCACCACCGAAATTTTCAAAATTCTTCTGCGATCAAATTTTCTTGGACCGAACATTTCGGATCAAGAAAAGATTTCAGTATATTGTATGACATTTGAAAAAAGATATTTTTAAATGTTGTGTACCAAATCCAAATTGTCCCACAGAAGAAACAAACAAATGTCCCTGTCATCAAGTCAGTAGAGTCATCATCATTTGTTGCAAATCCATAAAATGTTTCCGTATATACTTCTTCTTCTCCTATGACAATAAATGTGCATTGCTCTCTGTTTCTCTATCTCCATTTTGGAACGTAAAAAAGGCATTAGGATGGAAGAAAGTAAGTGGAATTATAGTTATGGGTATAAAGAAAAATTGTTGCTCAAATCATAGATGAAAATGGTTTGCTCTTTGGTAAGAAAGTGGAACAAGTATTTTTTTAGAGAAATACTTTAATGATTCTAAAAGAAAGAGCAGATTTATCTTCATACCAATCTTTGTTTCTTGTTACAATTAAGAACATAACGTAAAACGGGGAAATTTGGACCTAGTTTCCAAATTCTAATTCTCAAACTCATCCCAATGATTTGCTTCAATGAAAGTCAAACGTTACCTAAAAGTCCTGTAGCATTGGCATAAGAGGTCTTTAGGTTAACATTACTAGGTTTTTTACCAGTGCATTACAGTATCCCTTGACAAGTTTCTCAAAATTTTGCTAACCCTCTTAGTTTTTCCAAAAAAATAAAATTTGTGAAAAATTTGGAAAATACAGGAGTGGGGAAATTCGGTCCTAGTATCAATTTTAGAAATAAATCATCCTGAAAATCACCTCTACTAATAAATTTCCAAAAATAATTTGGTTCCCTTATGTAATTTAGGTTCAAATTGAGCACTCTACACATTTTTTGTAGAAGTATTATTACACTTTTGAAATTAGAATAGTGTGTTTTTTCATTAATAAGTTATTACTTAATAGCATCTTCTAGCTTGAGTTTTCCTAATATATCTAGCATAAAGGATCTCTTATATGAATAAATATGTTCATATAACCATTTACTGTGACTAAAACATGATTTAAAATTTTATGTAATACCCATAGTAGTAACTGACACTAGGACCAAATTTCCCCAACACTAGGTCCAAATTTCCCCATTTTGAAGAAAATTTATTTTTCAAAAACTAATGTAGCTAGCAAAATTTTTGTCATCCTGTCTTAATAAGGAGACCTTGCCCTAATTTTCAGCAAAATTTGAAATTGATTCTGCTTTTTTATCCTTCTTTTTTTACACAAACTTTTAAGACAAATTTTTTGTTGAAAATTAGCATCATTTTTCAAAAATTCAAAAAGATTACTTTTCATGCAAATATTTTTGTTTTAGTCATCAATCTTGATGTTCCATGTTCAAAATTAATAAAAATTGTCATTTATTTAATAAATTCAGGTTTTATTCAAAAGTAACACATTGTTCTACCAAATTCCTAGGAAACGGACCGAATTTCCCCATTAGGTCCAAATTTACCACTTTACGTTACATTTTCCCATTTCCCATCATACTTTCCCTAATGACGTAAATAACTATTACCTAGTTTACTGATTCAATTTGTCTGGTTTTGTTGCCCATGTCTGTCGAATCAATTATAAATAATCATGAAAAAGATAACGCATGCCTTTATTTCTAAATCGTCAATAGTTTTTGAAAAGACGTAGATACAGGGGGCTCTCGATATAAGGACACTCGATATAACGAAATCTTTTGATATATCAACACTTTTTCAGTTCAAAATTGGTATTTTTGCAAAATAAACCTCTCAAAATAACGACGACAATCTCTCAATTTAACGAAATTTTGAATGCCTCCTAAATGTGTCGTTAAATTGAGAGACCACTGTATTAAAAATGTCAAAAATGTAGGATTGTTATAAATGATAAATTTTCTTCTTTAAGACTTTGAGTAAAACTATCAGTGCAGGGTTGTGTACATCCATGTCGTTAATGGTTTAAAGTTCTTAAGGCCTTAACAAAAACAAAAATTTGTCCAATTGTTCTGACGATTTGTTATGTGGAAATTCGATTTAATGAAGAAATTGCTGACTGTAATGTCTGGAAAATAGAGACTTACCTCAATAGCACAATGGAAACAAAAACGGCTAATTGCTTCAAAGATAAAATGAGCTCTTCATTATATTTCCCAAGGATTATTGGTCATCTTTCTTGAAAATTTTATGGTACAGTTGTGTCACGATTTAATAGAATAAACAAATGAACCAAATAAACATGACTCCGTCCAAAAGAACTTGTCCAAAAAGAAATAAATTCCACTGTCCAATCAAACATGTGGCGGTTCAGATAGAATTAAAACACTTTTATAATTCCTATGTAGTAAACTTTTTGGCTCAATATCGAAGTTCA
>JAOWAT010102335.1:0-10543 GCA_028571025.1 Longipedia americana
GAGAGAGAGAGAGAGAGAGAGAGAGAGAGAGAGAGAGAGAGAGAGAGAGAGAGAGATTTAGCATGGATTGTTTCCTGGTTTGCATAAAGATTGCATCAAGGAAGTTATTGAAGGTCATCTTACATGTTAATTGTGTTCTACAACTAGGTTCTTGCAAAGTTTTACAATAATTTCACTTTATGAATTAATGATGATAAAATAGTTTTATGATTACTGACACTTAAGCTTATAATGAGAATGAGATGTTAAATTGGACTTCATAACATCTGACATAAATTCAAATTTATTTTCAATGTCAAGAATTGATATCTAATTAAGGATCATAAATTTTTATAGTCATTTGAAAAAGTGTTTTATTGCTTGAATAATTAGATTTCAGATTTTCATATACTTCAAAGAACACGTTTTTATATTCATCAGATTTGATATTGTATTTTGCATATAGGTGGGTACAAAATATTGTTTAAAACAAAGTGTGCTAATTTCCTGATTACATGAAGATTGCTCAAAACAATTATCTTTTCAGTAACATTTAAGATATTTGTAATAAAATTCTTATAATATTTTAGTTTTAAAATGTTCATCCATCATAGGTAAAATCCTTGTTAGTTATTTTCCTTCAGATTTTTTACGAGGATTTCACGTCTCAAATTTTGAAAATAAATTTCAAAATCTGTTTTTAGAGGCTTGTTCCATTTGAATTCAATTTTCTTCCAACGGTCTTCATGCAATAATGTCTCAATTAGGTAACTTAATTCTTTAGAATTTTCCCTTCAACAAATTTCTTTTCAAACATAAGACTAATTTTCCCACAGCCTCATTGTATTATTCTATTATAAGAAAATTCGCTACTCATCAGTCCGAAAAACGTTCCTTCATATGATGTTTTTGTGTTGTTCAGTGTGTGTGCCATGATGTATACACCTATGCTAGGTCAGGCATTATTGGCTTTATCAGGATTTAGAAAGGAGAACATTTTTGCTATCTATAAGAAAATTAATATTTAGGAAAAATGAATGTTTTTGAGCTGAATTCTTTTCAAATTTGGTAGTGTTTTTCAATTTTTCTAAAAATTTGATTTATCTGAAAATTTTGCTCTTTCAAAAATATTAAAATATAGCTTTTACTCCAAATGAGTATAGATAATACTGATAATTATAAACTTTATCATCATCATATCATAAGAGAAGTATTGTTTAATTTTTTCACATTTATCCGGGTAAAATAAATCAGTTGCTTATTTTGATTTTCACCCTATTAAAAGACGAAATTAAATCAGAGATGTTTATTTTACCCAAGTAAAACATTCTTCAGGTCTTTGATGAGAATGTTACCAAATGCATTTTTCAAAATTTAGAAGAGTATTTAATGTTCATGAAAAAAAGCCTTTTAGTCTTTTGGGTGCCAAATATGAATAGGGGTGGAGTAGGAAGATAAGAAAAGGGACACCTAAAGCCAGCTCTGCTCTGAAAAAAGGGAATTTGTTTCATCAAGGATTCAAAGGTATGCAAGGAGAGAAGACGTTAGAAAATTGAAAAATGCTCAATTTCACGATTGAACTTTTTTGATGCTGCTATATTTTCGTTTTCAATTGAGAAACATTTTTGACATACCAGAGACGAACTTGAAGCAACACTTGATACGAAATTTTGTTGACGTCACCGCACTTGACTGAAATCATTGTGAGGACTTTTCGTGAATTTGGGACCATGTTTTGAGGATTATTTTCAACCTTTTAATTTATTAACTGATTAGTACTATTTGACAATAGATTTGATTGAATTTTGACTTCCTGTTAATTCAATCTAAGTCCAGACAAGAAAATAGTCAGAATTTAGTGGCCAAATTTCTGATTCTTAACCCTTATCTACCTGCATCAATTGTATATAATCTATCTCAATAAGTGATATTATGGGAATTTAAAAGATAGAAATATTTATAATCTATTTTATGATTTTAGAGAATGCCAACTGCAAATTCAACTTTTTTGAAGTAAAATAAAAACTTTGACTGAAAGTTTTTCATTTTTATAATTCTTCCTCATCGTGCATATCCGTTGGTAATTTTCGTAAGGCTCTGTCTCCCATACCTTTTGAATGAGAATTTTTGATATGCACGAATTTTAGGTTGCTTTGAATTTGATTTGAGGGTCAATGCATTTCAATTCAATCTCAGAAAAGGATAAAAAGGTGAGAGTAGCTCAGTCAAAATGGAACACAAATTATTTCTAGGCTAAAATTATTCAAAGCTGTTTAGTTTTTGCAGCGGTATAGGCTGATGCCATTAAAAGTATTTGAAATTCATTTGTATTAGAGTGAGTTTCTGAATACTAAATGGATGAAATACCACATTGCAATTGATTTTGAATTGTAACAGAAAAAGATTACATTTCATTACATGTTCCTTCTTTTATAGATGGAGATGCCACATCCAAAAAATTGATGAAAAAACATACAAGGAAGAAAAGAAATGTCTCAAAGAAAGGAAAGGGAGCTTTTCCTTTGAATAGGAAAATTTTGAGTTGGAAAAAATGAAAGGAAAATGTCCAGAATCTTGCGTAATAATCTTTAAATAATAGACTGGAAGCATAAATTCTATAAACTGCATACAGCTCGGTTCTTTTAACCCTAATCAAGATGAGCTAATATGGTTTGATAAACCATCGTATCTGTCTGATGGTTAAATATCTGAATTGTCACTTTTCAATGAAGTACACAAACGTAAGCTACACATCAGATTATGTTTATGAACTTCAATGAAAAGTAACAATCCATGGAAACTATTCGACTTTCAGGATAATTTCAAAATTTTCAAAAGAAAAACTGAAAATTCATTCTCAAGATCAAAATTGAAAAGTATACAATGATCACAAATTGTGTTTTTTTTTTCTAATAGATCTCAAACAAACTTTTGGACCATGCAACAACAAAAATAATTATCCTAAAAAAATTGAGACCCTGCGAACAAATGGTAAAAATATGTCTGAATGATGAAAGAGGAAGAGACGTGATAGAACAATACTCTGTTTTTATAGATTTCTAACGGATAAAATAATTACAGGTTTTAGACCTTGAATAAAGAAGAAGAAGGAAGGAAATAAAGGTATGCATGCATGTGTGAGTGTATTAATAGAAAGAAGATAAAGCACTTGCATAAAAAGAAGGAATGAAAGAAAAATTTGAAAGGTGAAAGAAATAGTTTTTGCATCTATGGGAAAAGATATCCAAAAGTAAGCAGTTCAGATTTCGGTTCTAAATCCAAAGTGGTAGCTGAGTTTACCTGCTCTGTCGGATCCGGGTCTGATGTATCCCTATGGGTCTGGATCCGATGTCTCCATTTTGCCATTACTCAGCTGTAATGGATCCAATGAATCCATTACAGCTGACTACAAGTAAGGGTGTAAATTAAAACAAATTTTCTTGCTCTAAAATCCGTCTGGGAAAGACTGTCAGAACGCAGATACTTTTTTTCAAAAACTATTTGAGCTGAGTTTTTTGTAAAAAATTTGCAGGGTCTTGGAAATTTTGCTGAGTGTTCCTCAAATTTGGTCATGCTTTACCAAAATTTGGTAAAATTTCAAGAGCTTTTGAGTTTTTGGACAATTTTTTTGCAATTTTACAATACTAAGTCGAGATTTTGCAAAATTTTTAAACGTAAAATGTTTGTATTATTGAATTTTTCAAATTTTGCTGAGTTTTTTTTAAATTTTGCTGAGTTTTTGGAAATTGTTGGGCCTGAAAGGATGATTTATTAACCCCTAAACACATGCAGTGGTGGGAGACCCCTTTTTTGTATAAGCAGAAAGCATATAAATCAATGGTGTAATAGACCGCATGTGAATAAGGATTAATACGACTCCGTCGAGAAAAAATTGCCAGAACGGAGATAACAAAATTTTTGTCCAGAAGAAATTGACACAACGGAGATATTTTTGTTTTGTTCTGAAAAATTGACAGAACGCAGATGTTTTTGTCAATTTAAGCATAGGAAGTAGAAAAGTTGATGGGTGATTTTTTGTTAAATGTTATTTTTCATAATTTTTTCAACAAATATTTTGGGGGTTTTGTTTTTCTGTGTACTACCAATTTTTTCAGGACAAAATATTTTTTGCATTCTGCCAATTTTTTCTGGACAAAAAAATCATATGCATTCTGCCAGTTTTTCTCAGAATCTACGCCCTTACTAATAGTCAACTTTAATGGATTCATTGAATCCATTACAGCTGACTAATGGCAAAATGGAGACATTGGATCCGGACCCATCGTAGATGGATACATCAGATCCGGATCTGACGGAGCAGGGAAATTCAACTGGTATTTCGTTGGATCATCAATGTTTGCAATTCAACTGTTTAATCCAAATGTTACAATATTCTTGTTGTAATCACTTTGTTCTTAACGAAATATCTATGCTAAAAATATACTATACCTGAAGCAATACATTATATATAAGACATAAAAAACAGATGTATAAAAAAGCATCCCTAAATGCATATTATTATTTTTCTTTGTAGGACGAATGTGTTTGCTTCTTTTCTAGTCTATAATAATTCAAGGTAGCCGGCCATTAACTGAGGAAGGGGTCACTAAGATTCTGACCAAAAGCAAAACTACTCTCAATGAATAACAATGGCATCCTTTTTCTTTTCCTTCTATCTCCTTATCTGTTTACATTGATTAAGTGGATTTCATCTTTCCATTTCATCAAAACTGCATTCCTTCACTTTTCATCATATCATTACATTTAGAAATATCATATTATGAAAGGAAAGGAATAGCCCATTAAAAAAGATACACAAGACACACACAGGATTTTTAGAGATATTTTCACAGATATTCTAAATTTCATTCTGAATGTATGATCTGCAGAACCAAATTTCTCAGTAATTACTCCATCAATTTCAAAGAATTCAAATGCATTTGGGTTAAACATCCTTTTCATTTTTATCTGAGGTTTTCAAAATGGCTCTTCAGATTCCTCCAAAAGGGGATTTAGGAAAATTGAGCGAGAACTCAATCAAAAAAAATCACTCATTACAATTCAATGGAGATATTTTCTTGGAATACATCTTCATAATATATAAGTAGTATAGAACTTGTTAACATTTGTTAATTTTGTACTGTAAATTAGACATGTTTGTGTCTATATTTAGATTTAACAGTTTAATGGTGACAAAATTTCTTAATTTTGTACTGTAAATTAGAAAATTATTGTAGCATTTATATTCAGATTTGACAGGTTAATGGTGACAAAATAGCAACATTTCTAAGCTTAGTTTCTCATTCGTTTTTTTAATATTTTTTTCTTGTAAATATCCTTTCAATCTCTGTTAACCCTTTTCCAAAACGGAATTGATATGATGCTTGTCCTTTCAATCTTATCTTCAAACATGATCAAGCCTAGACTTGCCTTGTTAAACAAAGCTTCCAGATTAAACAAACTTCCAACCAAAGGGTCATCAATGATGAACTCAACTGATGAATTTCAAATAAAAAGAGAAGAGAGACAATTCCTTGTCAAAATATGATATAATATTTACCCACCTACTCTCTCAAGTCTCAACATGGTTCAAAAGTAAATTTTTGAATAATGTTTTTGCAAGAAGAATTACACACGAGACTATTATTAATATTTTAATAAAATCTTACAATAAACTTAGAAGACTTTTAAAAATCAATTCTACTAAAATTGTGAAATGACAATCTTTTCTTTTTCTTCATGGAACATTATGCAAGTTATGATGATAATGAAAAAATTGCCAGAATCTCCTCAAGAATTTATAAAGGGTAATTTAGATAAAAAAGATCATGTTTTCAATAAGGATAAGGCAAAGATGTTTATAATGATTCAATTGTTACTTTAATAGTATTGTGTTTCTTCTTTCCATAAAAAGTTTTTTCACTTAAACCCATTGACCTCTTGAATCTTTTTTTCATTCTTTTCCAATTTTCATCTCATTTCAAATCAGTCTTCAAGGTTCTTTTCTTTTCTTTTCTTTTTTTCCAAACGAACCCTTTTTATGTTTTCTTTTCATTTTTTCTGTCTTGAAATTCTCAATTGTTCAAACAGTAGAAATACTTTGACAGTTCTTTACCATCAAAAGCTATGCTCAGTCTTGTACAATCAGCAAGAACAAGAAGAACAAGCAAAAAAAGGAAGCATTAATAAGGAACAAAGATGTTGATAGTACACACAACCATAACGATATCCACAAAACCAGAAGACATCAGGCTATATGTATGTAAGATCTTCAAAGTTTACTAAAATTCTTTTGATAATGTTGCTGGTGGTGGTGGTGGTGGTTATGATGATGATGATGCAGACCTTTCTGACAGCTTTTAGACTGGTTAAATACCTAAAACTTTTGTAATTTTGAGTTTTCCCTTTTTTTGACCTGAGTTTTTGGAAAATTTTCTCAGTTTTCAAAACATGCCCTAAATTTGGCACAACTTTTTTCCAAAATTTTAAGTTGAAGTCCAAAAAGTCAAGATTTTCGGTCATTTTGAAAACTAAAATTTCGTGTTTTTAAGTTTTTCAAGTTTTGCTGAGTCTTTTAAAAAATTTCGCTTAGTTTTTGGAAATTTTTGTCAAAAAAGAGCCTTTTATGATGATGATGATGATGATGATGATGAGGATGAGGATGAGGATGAGGATGAGGATGATGTTGATGATGATGATGATGATGATGATGATGATGATGATGATGATGATGATGATTATGATGATTATGATGATGATGATGATGATGATGATGATGATGATGATGATGATGATGATGATGATGATGAATTTACAAATGCAGTTTTTTCTGCTTATGATGGTGAATGATAATGATGATGCGATATCTTATACGTATTTGCATTGAGGATATAAATCATTACTCTAAGATCTTGCGATTGGGGAAAAATAGCTGATAAATGGACAGACACAGTAGAAGTAATGAATGCAACAGACACCAATTGGACTATACGACATGATTTACAAATGCTGTTTCCTCTGGAACCGACATGCTACCCTGTTGTAAATAATATTATTTATATTATTGGAGGCAGTAATCCAGATAAGGCCAGTTCTTTTATGGAAACAGTATATTCTTTAGATTATTTTGCTGCGAATTGGACACAAGAAGGAAATATGCCGTTCAAATATTCTACAATGGCTTGCATAAATTACATCAGAAAGGAATCTGAAGGAATTTTAGTCATTTCGTCAATCTACTCAGAACCCATGGGTATGGCAAATAATGAAACCTCACTTAAATGTTACCAAAACAAGCACAAAACCGTGCATCATCTGCTGCCTTTGAATATTTGAATGAAAAAGTGAAATGATCATGAAACACGAACCATATGAAAAATTTTGAAAATTCTAAAAATATTGTTAATTGATATTAATCAAGCTGCCAAAAATTTTGCAACCCCTGGTTTTACTACTTAAAATTCTTTGTTTTCATTAAACACAGATCTGATTTATTATAATTTTTTAAGTTTTGCAAATGTATCTTAGTTTTGAAAGAAAATACGTCATTAAAGAGAAGTTTTCACACCTGGCACTTAAAACAAAAATAGCACTAATCAGCCCTTGCTTGCTTAAAAATATGGGTGAGTGTTGTCGAATTTCTACAATAGTCAGGCTTTTTTTTGGCAGTTTTTAGACCCATTAAATAGGTAAAAATTTCGTATTTCTCAGTTTTTCGATTTTTAAGTCTCAGTTTCAGGAAAATTTTTCTCAGTTTTGAGGAAAATTGTCTCAGTTTTGCAAATTTTCCTCTGAGTTTTTGGAAAATTTTGATAAAAAATTAAGAATTTTGACCAATTTTAGCCAAAATCGAACGCGAATCGATAAAATATGTGTAAATTGGCATTACTTTTTGGATATTTTCTATTTTTAGGGGCATTTTGCACGCAAAATGATCAAAATTGATGAATTTATAGATCAGAAAAAATATGTCCTAAATCTAAAAATTTCGTATTTCTCAGTTTCGCGATTTTTTCTCAGTTTCATGAAAAATCGCCGCTCAGTTTCCGAACTTCAACTGCCAAAAAAAAGCCTGTAGTCCAATATTCAGAATTCAGAATTTATCAGAAAACTAAAAATAAGTTACAATAAAATCGCAAAAAATCAATATTTGGAGAGATTGTTTCTTTCAGATGAAAAATATGTAATATTGTAAATCCTAAATAAAATTCATTTACTAAAGATGTACAGAGCCTTCAGTCTAGAGCTAGCAATTTTTTAGATTTTTAAGAATTTCTTTAGCATATTTTGAAAAAAGAAATTGAATTAATTGAGCACCTTTTATATCAGAATTGCAACAAAAATTCTACAAAACAGTTGCACTGACTCAAAATAATTAAACTTATAAGGAAAATGTTGTTTACATCTATTGTTTACATCAGAACCATATGTAAACAAAAAAAGTAAAATTTCGAATTTTGACCTGAAAACCTTATGCAACACTCCTGAGTACCTGAAAAGTATGTGGTTAAAATTTCACAGGTAGGTTATGTAGTGAAAATTGTGAAAAATCCTTTGCACAAAAATTGCTGGGACTAGGCTGAGGGCGCTGTAGCATTTTTGAAAAATTCTGCCATGAACGGAGTTTGCAAAAAATATTACAATTATAATTTCACTGAATCATTTTGATCATTTCTATAAAATCGGAAGAAATTTCAAAATTTTAATCTGAAATTCAAAACAACCTAGTAACCTACTTTAGATGAAACTTTTTGAGAAATGATTTTAGCAACTGTATTACATAATATTTTGGTAACCATTTTTGAATGTTAATATGTTTGTGGAATTCAATGAGCCAAACAGCTTTGAGGGAAAAATAAGCTCGAAATTAATTATTCCTAAATTACAAACTATATTTTAATAGTGTAGTTTGTTCTAATTTTCAGGAAATAATTTCAAATTTAGTGGTTGTTTTTAAGTCCATTTTAAAAACACTTTTTGGTTGAGTTTAGTGACTGCGTAATGTCTTTTTAAACCCCATCGACAAAGTGTTGTGACCAGTTTGGGAGATAGTAATTAGCATTCAAGTAAGGTATAATGTGCTTTGGAGATGTAACACAACAAAGTACTCACAGAAGGAACCTAAGGTTGAAAATGATAGAGTGAGTAGGGCCACCAGGAGTAACTAATCGATGACAAACCATTCTATTCATATTTTTAAGTGATAAATAAAATTCGTCATCGCTTAGTTTCCCCTGGTGGCACTACTCAGTGGGCCTTACTCTATGAAGTTGGCTATCAACACAATTTTGATGTCCATTGATCACAATACAGGCTTTTTTGCAAAATTTTTGAGAAACTCAGCGTCAAAATCGGTAAAAAACTAGACATTTTTAAAAATTTTGCTAGAATCACCCAAATTTTCCAAAAACTTAGCTCCAAATCGCAAAAACTCAAAGGTGTAAATTTGTTTGATTTTGACCAATTCTATAAAGTCGGCAAAAAAGCCTGCAATATGAAAGAATGACATAGTAATTTTGAAGTACTTATTGTTTTGTTGAGAATTTTGTACATTTTCATTTTCACTGAGTTTAAGTCATTGCCATGCGAGTATCCTGAGATTTTGATGTTCATTTTATTTTCTTGAAATTTTAATAATTTCAAATATTGAGTAAATTTCTGCAATTCATTTCTTTAAATCGTAAATTATGGTGAAATTTGCCCCCGTTGGACCCGAGTGTGCACTAAAAATGGACGGATCTTTTTTTCTCTTTTTGGTTTTGAACAAAGATTAAAATAAGGCAGGGTTGGGATAACAAAAGTGGCTGCATGTAGGGAATTGTGTGATATGGCAGTACAGCAAAGGCTCAATTTAGTGAAAGTTCAAACATGATTCAGGATATTCAATAAAATCAGGCAGTGTATAATATTTGGGAGGTTGGAGAAATGGCTTTGCTCGTGCAAAATCCACTTAAAAGTTAAATATTTCGTCGTAATGAACTTGGTAAAACGGAAATAAATATTGAAACTCGGCTAATCAGTTGGAAGTAGTATTGAAAATTATACCTGTCTTGACAAAGAGGATAAATAAAAATTAAATATGAATCTCCTATTCTTGTCTAAATTTTAAGTTTGCTGGATAACGTAAACTTTACTCAAAATCAGCTCAGATGAAAACTACAACTTATCATGAAATTTTTACTAGATTGAATATGCTTTCAGAGTAAATTATAGGAAATGATTTGCTCATTTACTGTCACTTATCGAGGTTTCCACAATATTCTCAAATAAGAAAACAGTCCAAATAAGCATATGCATGAAGTTAAATACAGAAACCACCAACAGTTTATGGACAATTCATACTTGATTCAAAAGGATGAATTGTTACTTTGACATAACTTGAACAACTTCTATGCATCTCAAATAATGATAGGCATAGAAATTTTGCAAGTGATTATATCAAGTTTAGGAGACATTAGCAAAATTTAAATGGATAAGATTTGAATGTTTGAATGTGTGTGTGTGTGTGTGTGTGTGTGTGTGTGTGTGTGTGTGTGTGTGTGTGTGTGTGTGTGTGTGTGTGTGT
>JAOWAT010102446.1:0-10537 GCA_028571025.1 Longipedia americana
GGTGCTCATTTAAGCCTGGATAATAGTTTGCCATTTTATGAATTGGTGGTAAATACCAGTCTGAATGAATGTGAGTCAACTGATAAGTCTCTAAAATTGACATCACTTCCTCTAATAAAATTTCGGGCCACCCATTATCCTTCTTTTGATTGTATTGGCTCACCCTTTTTTCCATAATCATTTCGTCTTTTTCAGTATGTAAGGATGAAGTTTTCCATTCCATAGCAGTTCCTTTTAAAATAAATTTTATAATAATGATCAGTTTGACCACCTCCATTCTTTTCAATTTGTTTAATTCATGTAAACTTTCCACTTCATCACATCTTTTCCGTTTTCTAGTAATTTCATTTTGGGGTTCGCTTTCATCTTTATCCTGAACATCAATTTGCTCTGAAGCCTTAAGTCCACTTTTCAACGCGACAGTCTTTTCCTGTTCAGGGGCATTAAGTTCACTTTTCAACGCGACGGTCTTCTCCTTCTCACCTGTCTCTATCCCCAACATCCGTTCCTCCTGAGAGCTATCACAGACCGAAACAAGACTTTCACAAGGTCCACTTTCTAATGCGACGGTCTGCAAATCCGTTTGAGTCTCTTTTTGAACAGTTTCTTTTTCGGGAGTTACCAACTTTTCAATGTACCTGCCCAGGATAGCCTTTTCATAACCGGTTCTTTTGAGCATGGCTAATAAAGATTTGGCTGAATCCAAATTCAAATCAATTGTAGTATGACCACTCCTTACTGCTGAATCGATTTTTTCTTCTAATAAACTTTCCCAGGTTTCTTCTACGAAATTTTGAGGCGGCACATACACGGGTGTATTTGGATCACTACACTTGAAAGGCTTTTTCTTGCTTTTCTTGCTTTTCTTTTGTGAGAAGAAGCGGATTGACTCTTTTTCTGACACTGTTTCCACGGCGTCTTGAGACACTTCGGTGCTTGTTTCAGTTCCCGCGAACTCCTCACTGATGTCCATCGGTTCCGTTTTGATTTTGAGTGCTTCCTGAGACATGTAAGATGTGGATGCATTTGTTGTTGTTGTTGTTGCCAAATTCCAATCAAGACTTGAGGGCGAAATATCCAATTTCGGCTCGGGAAAAACATTTTGCGCAACGAAATAATAAAAGGCTTCATTAACGGTGACAAATTTATCAATGTTGAAAATTCCAAATTCAACATCTGCAACAAATTTGGCTTCATATAATTTCAGGGGTGTCTGGCCATCACGCCAAAGATATTCTCGAAATTTGTTGTCAAAACCTCTATCTTCATGATAGAAATCACCCACCCATCCTAAGTGAAACTCTGGCAGCCCAGTGTTGCGATTGATAAAACGGGGTGACAGATGATCTTTGCCATACCAGGCCATGTAATTTTCTGGTGTAATACACTTATAGTTGTGTTGCTCCAACATCCACGAAACTTGTCCCAAGCCGTCTTTCTCACAAGTTAGTGGATTATCTGGATATTTGAACTTAAATTGCCTTTTTTTCATTGCTCTAAAGCAATATTGCGAATTGGCTAAAACGGCGTTGTTGAAAAATCGTCTCAGATTGCTGGTTTCAAGCGGATCAAAACTGCCCAAGATGAATATTTTTCCATCAAGCTCTTTCACGGATTGGCCGAATTTTTGAAGTTTTTCTGGACTCAACTTCCAGGTATCCATCATATAAACATTGCCATTTGGAAAACCGTAAATTTCTATATTTTTTGCCTGCTTCTCGGTGTCAAAAGAGAACACTTTGAACAGCTTAATTTGCTCGAATATGCGATCTAACTTGTCAGACTCTGGAAGTCTATCCATGACTTTGATATGTTGTTTGAGCCTTGCTGGAAATTCCACATGTAACTGTTTATGCTGCTGCCTCGTTTTTACAATGTCCAAGATCGTTTGTGAGCTTTGTTTCAACTTTTTCCTTGTAGTGAGCTGGGCATAACTATAATCATGTTCTGATGGATCAAAATTGATTTCTTGGTGTAGAAACTGAGGATCATCTTCTGCTCCAGCAGGGATTCCAGATGTGAACACCCCCTTCCCCAAAAATTCAGTATTGCCTTTTTGTAAAAACCTCCACATGATTAATGAAACGGCAACTCATCCAAACACGGGCTTCAAAACAATAACAATGAAATGAGAATCGATTTGAAAGTAGACTATTTTCTTCAGACTTGTTTTCAATCCAAAGAAAAAGGCGCCAGATTTCAAACGGATTCCCACCCAACCCCTCCTGTATATTTGTATTTGACGGTGTGTTCCGGTGTGATACAAATATAAATTCATTACTTAAAACCACCGAGACCAATTTTTGCTGATCCGATGTGAAAACGGTGTGGGCTAAAATTGGTCATCTATCTAATTATTGTAAACACAGGTTTCATTTTGAAATATCTCTCAATCAAAGTTATTCATTAAAATTTTTGAATCTCAAAGAAAAAAACTCAAATTAGTCTGATAAGAACGTAATAGTACAGGTGTGAAATTTTTTTTTGGTTTTTCAATAAGTGAAAAGTTAGTCACTCTTGATATCAGGCTGAAAATGTCACCTTCTTAACCTAGCCCCATTTTCCTACAGATTCCCACCATCCCAGAGGTCAGTATGGTTCCGTTCTTCCACAAAACCAAGACGAGTATAATTTAACTCGTACAATTTTAGTAGAAAATGCAAATTGTGTAAAAACGGATCCACAGAGGACCCCAAAATGTACAAATTCTTATTGAGAAAGCAATTTCATAATAATAAAATGCTCTTCTATACCTGTTATCAAGCTCCCATAGTTTTCTAAAAGATAGACACCTAGACTCCTCTACTATCTGCTTTTAAGAGCCTTCGACCCAATTTATATCGTATTTTCTACTCAATTAAAATTGGTAGGTTTCGAGAGTTTCATCAGCTTTCATTAAAGGGATAATACATGCTACATTTCTGATGAAGAGTGATCTATTTGGCATTTGAATCTCAACTGTTCTTACTAGCTCATCTCTGCTTGGTAAAATTCTATTAATTCTGCCTGTTTGCCACATAATTCTCAGTTTTCTTTCATCTATGACCAAAACTAAATCATCTACTTCTTCTAAAGGTCTAACCTCTTTTAGCCACTTCTAATAATTTTTAATCATTGAAATGTGATATTTCATAAAAACCTTCCAAGTGTCGTCCAATACCTTTTGTAAATATATCCATTTTTTTGCTACAGGTAGTGTTCTATTAAAGTTCAGAGGTGAAAGATATGTTGCCAAATGGCCTGTTAAAAATTGATTTGGGCATATTGTCAAGCAATTTCGGCTGTCTGCAGTCATTTTTATTAAAGGTTTATTATTCAAGAAACCTTCGGCTTGAATACATGCACTTTGGAATTGAAAAAAATCTAAGTTGGCATTTTTTAATGTCTTTCCTAAAGCTCTTTTTAGCAAACCTATTTGTCTTTCCCAAAACCCCCCGACATGTGAAGCCCTAGGAGGTGAAAATTCCCATTTTATGTCGGGAAAAACCCTCTTGAGGTAAAGTTGAACATGTTCTGTGAATAGGATATCATTGTCGTTTTTCTCCTTTTTGAACCCTAAAGCATTGTCTGATTTGACACAAAAAGGTCTCATTTTTCTCGCCAAAAAATTATCAAATCCAATTTTTAAGTCATCTGAATTGGTTCCGGGTACAATCTCAATGTGAACTAATCTAAATAATCCACAGACAAATATGAGGATATATAAAGGGACTATAGTTCCATTCATTTTAATGTTAAAGGGCCCGCTATGGTCAATACCCGTACATCTGAAAGGATGACATTTTTCATTATCATATGTTTCAGAATAAGGTACCCTAAAATCAGGTAAGGGACCCATCAATTGTGCCTGAGGCCTAGCATCTAACTCCCTACATTTTTTACAATTATGAATAATATTTCTAGCTAATGTAGTTAAGCCTAACACATGATACTGTTTGTCAACTTCAGCTCTTAAAAAATCTACACCACCTTTATGACCTGTCTGCCATTTATGTATAGAACATACTAAGTCTCTAGTGAATTTATCATCTTTATGTAGTAAAATTGGAAATTTCAAACCTTCACTCATCCCCCGTATTTCTTGAAGCCTAGAACTGATGCGGATAAGCCCATTGCCATCAAGCCAAGGTTTCAATTTCATAAATACAGAATTACTGGGAATCTCTTTTTTATGAACTAATAAATGTTTTAACTCCCTAAATGATTTTGATTGACTATAAATTAATACTTTTATGCGGGGTGTAAGTAAATCTTCCGTTTCAAATAATGGAATCACCCCAATATTTTCTATTTTTGGAAAAACAAACCTTTGTTTTATAAATTCCACTTTTTTCAACTCTTTTTTCTGTATTTTCTTTCTACAATTATTGATAAATCTGAACATAAAGGCTATTACTCTTACTGATTTTGTAAAAGATCCAAATTTTTCCAAAAATTGAAAAAACTCAACTTTTTCCCTTTTTTCCTTTTTTGAAATCAGTTTAACTTTTCTGTTACTTTGAAAACAAAAAGGAAACTCTTCAGGGTTTTCCATTTTATTACTTTCTTGACTTGTTAATTTACAAGTTTTGCTACAAACATTTGGGTTTTTTATTTCTTTTTGTATACCAGGTTGATTTTTACAATCTTTTATATTTTCAGCTGTGATAAAGGATTGCTTGTTTTGAAATAAATCCAAAGGACCCTCCCACCAAATTTCAGAAATCAATAAATCTTCCAAATTTGATCCCCTACTAATTAAATCAGCTGGATTTAAATTTGTAGGCACATATTTCCATTGACTCAATTCCGTGTTTTCATTAATATAAGCACATCTATTCCCAACAAAAGGTTTCAAATATGCTTGTATAGAAGATATCCAATATAATACAGCTTTCGAATCTGTCCAATAAAAAACATGATTTTCTGAAATTTGGTAGGGCAAATCCAATTCCAATCTTGTTTCTACTGCTAAACTGGCCGCTATCAACTCTAGTCTAGGTATGGAAATATGTTTTATTGGGTTAACCTTTCCTCTAGCTCTAATTAATTTTGCAAAAACCTCTCCATTTGTATAAAATGTTACTAAATAAATACAAGTTCCATAAGCTTTTTCACTTTCATCTGCAAAGAGGTGTAATTCCTGTTTCTCAATCTCATTACTACTTTTCTTTATAATACAGCGATCAATGGTGACAGATTTTAGCAAAGGAACTTGTTTAATCCAATCTTGCCATTCCTTTTCTACTTCTAAAGGTAAACTTTCATCCCAATCTATTCCATCAATCCAAGTCTTTTGAAATATTAATCTAGCTGATATAATAAATGGCAATATTAATCCCAAAGGGGTATAAATCTTGGCATAAAACTGAATGATTTTACGTTTGCTCCATTTGGTTTCAGGAATGTCTGGAATTGAATATAGCAATTTGTCCCCTTTTGCCCACCAATATAAGCCCAAAGTCTTACTTCCTGCTAATATCTCATCATCTTTACTCTTAAACTCAATCTTTTCTGCTAATAATTTTTTTGGAAATTTATTAGTAACTTCTTCTGCTGAGCACGATATTTTATGAAGTTTCATGCCTGCTTCCTGATGGATTGTAATTAATTGTTCTAAAATTGTATTGCATTCCTCAATGTTCTCACACGAATCAGCGATATCGTCCATAATTGAACTTTTTTCTATAGATTCTACTGCTCTAGGAAAAGTTTCGGCAAATTTTTTAGATGCATGTCTGACAGTAAACATGGCACAACAAGGACTACCTCTATTTCCAAAAACATGTCTTTGAAATTCATATGTAATAATTTCTTGGTTTTCATTAATCCATAAGAACCTATGAAATTTTTTGTCTTCCTGTTTTAATCTTACTTGTAAAAACATTTCAGATATATCGGCACAGTATGCCACAGGTTTTGCTCTAAAACGTGTGAGAACTTGTGGAATATCATTTATCAGCTTGGGACCATTTATTAAAAAATCATTTAAACTACAATTACTTCCTGTAGGTTTGGCTCTACAATCCATCACCGGGCGCAGACCTCCAGATGACTTGGCCACTCCAAAATGGGAAATATAATAACCTATGCTCTTATCTGCCTCTGAAATCTGGATTTCTTTTATATAACCCTTTTCTTTCCACTCAGAAAAGACTTTTCCATACTTTTCTCTATCGAATTTTTTATTTTTTAGCAATGAATTTAACCTGACTTTTGCATACTCATATGATAAAGGAATATCTTTTTTGTCTTTTTTCCATAAAACTCCAACCTCAAAACCTCCATCTGGTGCTGGCTGTATTTGTTCTAAAACTTTTAAAGCCAATTGTTCATCTTTATTTTGGGCAAATTTACTTTTTGTTTCATAATTACTCAGGTCCCAGCTTTTAGAAATTATTTGGTTTAAATTAAATTCTTCATTTTCTGCAACTATAATCAAATCCTCACCCGGAGAGAACTCTCTTATTTCCTCCTCCTGACAGTCTGAAGAGCGAGACCCAGGCATTGTTTTAATCCGATGTGTATCGGTGTGTTCAATGACTGAATATCCACCTGGATCCCAGTGTGTGCTGGTGTGACAGATGTCGCTCTCTAAACTATCTAGAAGAAATATTTGAGCCCTCCCCCCAACTTGTCATTGTCTAAAAGGTTCTAAGAAATCTGAAACTTCCATCCCTTCTTCCTTATTCCTATCTACTTTTATGAAATTATAAGGAATTAATTGTAAATTTTGTGCAGTTTGATCCATTAAATCTTTCAATTTTTTCTCACCTTCTTTTCCTTGAAAGCTCTGCTGTCCAGATTGATAAATGGGACCATAAGCTACCCACCCCAATAGGCACTCTTTAGCAACTGGTGCATTTTTGTTCAAGACTAGCGGCAACGATAAAGCTTCTGCTAAATATGACAAGTCTGAACCCAACAATCCTGCCACTTTACAGTCTTTCTTATAAATTGGAAACTCAATATGTTTCAAATGTGTCCACTCTTTTTTTCTCAAATTCCAATCTGTGACCTCCATCTCTCCCAAAATGTCAGGAATTACGTTGATTTGAATGGTTTCCTGTCCTCTCAAAGTTCCTATCTCGACTTGAGTTACTAGACACTCCTTAGTTGTAACGTTATTACATACTCCTTGAATCTTAATCTCCACTTTCTCTCCCTCTAATTGTAGATCTTTCTCTACTTCCTCTGTTACAGAAGTCATCATTGCTCCAGAGTCCAACAAGAAGTAATACCATTTTGAAAGCCCATTTTTATTGTTGGTCAACTTAACTGGTACCAAGGGCAAAGATATTCTTTTAGTAACTTCTTTCAATCCTAACGTATGAAATTTGGCCTCACTTCCTATTTGACTCTGATCCTCCTCCCTATCTGACTCTGGCTCGATAGTTAAATTCAAAAGCCATGATTGATTTAATTCCTCAATATTCTTAGAATTATCCTCGTACATTTGGAAGGCCATTTGTTTAATATGCTTTCTCTCACCTTTTTTCCTCTCATAATGCCAAACTTGCGTTCCATGAAGTAAAGTTGCGTGATTTGAAGAACACCCTTCTATCTGACATTTTTCTGATCTCCTTGGACAACTGTCAATATTATGGCCTTTACAAAAACATTTAAAACACCTACCCTCTGTGCGACACCATTTTTTTATCTCAATGGGCGTTTTATTTCTCAAACTTGGGCAATCTTTCTCTGCGTGAAATAAATTTTTCTCACAAATGTTACATTTTGGATTTGTTGGAATCTCTTCACTTAGTTGTGCAGTAAAGGCTCTTGTGGTTTCATTTCCCTTGAAATAAGCTTGTGGGTTTTTGAAATTGTAAGTTGTAAGTCTCTCAAACCCAGGCTCTTCTGATCTATTTGCTGACTTTGAAACTTGTTTTGTGTTTGAAAATATTTCCTCATAATTTGAAGGTTTAATGCTCTTAGATTTTTTCATTCTTTCTAGCTCCCAATCTAAATATTTTAGCATGTTTTCACAAGTTCCTTCCTTTTTAAAGTCTGCACACCAATCTACATAAGAAGTGGCCATGTCTCTAGTAAATTTTCTGCCAATTAATTGCATCATGTAATTGGTATCTAACTCCTGCTCACGGCCTAAACTTTGAAGAATATTTCTGTAATTTCGAACTACCCCTATCAGTTTTTCTAAATCATGTTGATTGTGAAATTTGACAGGTTTCATGATTTCTAAAGCCGAAAGTGCCTTCCTCTCTAATGCTCTAATATCTCCATATTTTGCCTCTAAGGCTTTGATTATTGCACAGTACCCCTCATATGACTCAATTACCATAATGGAAAGTTCCTCTAAAACTTCCTCTGAAACTGCAGCCTGCAAGCAATTCATTTTGTCATTGAAATTATATCCTATTTTATGAACATTGTTCACAAACTTTTGCCTCCAAAATATATATCTTCCACGATCACCTTTAAAGACAGAATAAGTAAAGCCTTCAGTTGGTTTCTGAATTTTTCGTGGATTGGAAGGCGGTGTGGGTTGAACATTCCAAGGTGGTGGGAGGTCGACATAATATTGTAGAGGCATATCTTCCCTATCTGGACATCCTGCTTCTAAAGCCATTTTGTTATTGAAAACTGAATTATTACTATCTAAACTATTATTCTCAGAAATATCCCTTTTTTTGGCAGCTGAAACTCTTGGTAGTGTAACTAATGACGAACTATTACTCCTACTGTCCGAAAATGACACATTTTGAGTTTCTAAACGAAATTGGGTAAAGGCTTCTTCTAATTCTGTCATATGTTTGTTTTGATCTGTTATTAAATTGCTTATGTTCAAAATATTTTCTTGTGCAAGCTCATTGATTTTTTCTGCCTTTTCTACACTCTCAATGTGACGTCTTCTAAATCTAACCACTCTAACCTTGAACTTTACTTCTGACATTTCCCTTCTGCTGAACTCAATGTTATCTAACCCTAATATTAACTTATCAATCTCTTGTTCTAAACTTTCTCTTTCTTTTTCTAAACTGCTAACTAAATTTTCAATCTCATTTCCGGTGGATTTAAGTAATAAGGTATCAAAGGTGGATTTTTGATTAGAAGCCACATGTTGAGCGTTTACCTGATCATTACTTTTTACCTGAAGTTTGGTCTGAATCAACTGATCTAAGGCGCTACTAAACTCTTGCTGTCGCAGGTCTGCAACCTCTTCTTCAATGTACTCATAGTCCACCCCCATAGCCATGAGCATCACAAACTCCTTCTGTAAGAGGTTGACTTTTTGATTAATTTCTAAAATCACATCTGGATTTGATTCTTGCTGTAATTGCTCCATGATGACGTTTTGATCATGTACCAATTTTGCCTTGTGTCTCCTAAAATCAACTGCATCCATTTTCTGAGATAATTGTCTCAATTCTGGCGAAAATTCCAAAAATTCCTCATTTAATTCCGTCACAATTTTTGAACTGTTTAACTCAGGAGCACTTTCTGAGGTGTCAACTTTGCTCTCTTTCTTGGTTGATTTTGGCTTTCGACCCTTTTTCTTATTATTTTGGGTCATCTCATTTTCACAAGATTGTGGACTTTTTTCTTGGATTTTGGCCTTAGAACGAGTTAACATTGCACTCTTCTTGGGCGACGAAGTTCTGGAGGAGTTGCACAACTGGTCCAAAAATGTACTTTCATCTAACGACTCCATTCAACTGAAATCAAATGAAATACCAATTTTTTACCAAAACTCCAAATAAATCTCCAATTTTCAGCTTGCTGACAACCAAATATCTTACCCACAAATCTAAGTTGAGCCCTCTTTGGTGAAATCTTCACCCACTCTTTCCACTAAACTTGTGTAGATATTCTTGGTTTAATTTTAAATTTTGGGTTTTCTTTCCACCCGAGTGATTTCTTTCTTGCCGGTTTTCTTCCCTCTGCTGTTTGTTATGACGCCAATGTTCGAGCCACCAGGGGAAAGGAAGGACCAAAGTGAGATTAATAATGAAACTCCCAAAAATAGATTGCAAATAAAAACTAAACTTTAGAATTAATTAGCACGTCTGTATTTGGCAAGTTTTCAAATTCTACTGACATGATACATTTTCCCGTAATAATTTTTCTCTCTTTTTTTCGTTCGTTTGTTCTGCTCTTCCTCTGGTTCATTCATGAAAAAATACCGCCAAATTCAAATCCAATTTATTGCCGGACGGAACAATTAGTATCAAACTTAGTACAAATTACATATCTGCAGCCACTACAGCACAGTGGTAGTGTTCAAGACTTCTGTGCAGGTGGCTGGGGTTCAATTCCTGGTGGAACTCAATTTTTTTATGTTTCTTCTTTCATCACTTTACCTCCTTCTCCTCCTTCTCTTACTCCTTCTTCTCTTCCTCCTCCTCTTCCTCCTCCTCCTTTGAAGTGATAAAATGATTGAATGTTTGACTATGTACTTTTATATTAGATCAAAATTATTTAGAACTTCATGAGACATCATACATGGGCATGCATCTCATTTTATGAGGGGAGGGGGCAACAATTCAAAATGTACCCCATGATTAAGTTAAGGTTAGGTTAGGTTAACACTGCCGCC
>JAOWAT010102557.1:0-10537 GCA_028571025.1 Longipedia americana
TATTCCTTTGAACCAAGTATTGTTCTGACAAATTTAAAACTAAATGACACTACTGCATAGGTAAAACAGCGCACAGTGAGCTGCAAAATTATGTAAGATATTTAAAATAGCAAATGGATTAGCTCTAACTCTTTTTTTCCTCTTTTTATTAATATTGCTGTTTTTTTCTAGCCCAATTTCCTTCAGAAAACACACAAAAACTCCCTTTTCATCTGAGAAAGAACACCCGGGTAACCCAATATTGTGTATGCTTTTCATACAAGTACAGACGTACAATCGTTTCTCAAAATGTGGAAAGAATTCATAAAACCAGCCATGAAGCAAAATTTGAAGGGTTTTCTTCAGAAAAATCTATTTTTCGCCAATTTTATTGAAATTTTGACTTCATTGTTGATATTTTCTGAAAAAGCATTAAATTTTGAAGCAATACATTTTTTAAAAATCATATCTTTTATAATCAAAATGTTGCGATAGAGAGCCATAAAGGGAAGAAGAATAGACAAAATTTCAATTTTGTCAAGTGAGAGTGTTGCATTTTCCCGGAAATTTTCCAATTTTCAACTTCATTGTTGTGATTATCAAAAAGTACACAAAATTTTGAAGTAGAAAGTTATAATATACCATACCCTTACCTGTAGCCATTGATGCGATCTGAGGCCTCAAAGTTTACCCCTATATGGCTGATTTCATGTAATTTAGTCACAAATGTGCGCATTTAACATAATATTGCCAAACCTTTTCATCTTTTTCGTCTTTGCTTCTTCAATTAGTTTTTACCAAACTGTTTCTCGCGACCCCTTGTCCAAATCTCCCACCCATACAAGGGAGAGATGAAATCCTACGGAGAGAAAGAGAGTGAGACTCTGTGTGTGTATCTCTTTGTATGAATGCCTGCAGAAAAAAAGGAGGAAAAATTAAAGTACACTTTGAAAATAGTTGCGCCTGCATTTTTCAGTCTCTGCGCATGCAAAACCCACTCTTTTTCCTTCATTTCAACTCTTTGATATGCACACTGAACGCGCCGAAAATAGCCACTTTTAGCAGTCAGATGCAACTTGCTCATCAGCAGCAGAAACCCCACTCTAATCCAGGCCCATATCAAGCTCGGCACACAAACACACACATGCATGCAATAGAAAAAAGAGAGAAGAAGAAGAAGAAGAAGAACACAAAAAATAGAAAGATAGCTCCAGACATTCTGTAAAACATTTCGTCTGCATCTAAGGCACAAAACACACACAGTAAGGGAGAAAGAAGCATTGATATTACATGAAAGAACTGACAAAAATGAAGGCCAGCATTGCTGCAATGCCAATGCCAAGGCACAGTGGGGTGTAATTAAAGAATGACAGTATGAATGCGTTTCTACTGCACGTAATATTAATTCCAGACCCTTACTTTTAAGGAGAGATTACTAATGAAATTTGAGAACAAAATTTTATTGCACATTTTCCTTGTGGAGATAGGCCCCATAACTGGGGTGACTTTCATTTTAAGATTGGAATATGTTTAAAAAAGTCAAGAAAATATGTCCAATTAAACTAGTAACTTGGGTATATTTGTGTAAATTGTAAAATAAATAAAATTTTTCTATCTAATTTTACCTAAGTATGCATAAAAATTCAAAATAGTGAACGATTCTCACAAATGTTGTATGCTATTAACAATTCATTTATTTTAGAAATGAGAAAACAATATGTTTTTCCAAATTAGAAAAGTCATTCATACTGCAATATAACCCAATGTGCATTAAAAATCCATCCTTTTGTTGAATTTATGTATGGAGTCCATCTTTTCCGTACTTGCTAATATTTCAACTCTTAACTCTCACAACAAAAATGAGAGAAAAAAACACATAACATCGAAAGAGAGAACGAGAGAGTAATGCAAGCCATATGCAGCATGCAGGGGCAATGGGCATGCCCGCGGAACCCACGGGATTGAGACTCGAACCCCGAACTTGAAAAAATGTTGTACAGAGCCTAAAGGGCAAGGAGACGAGAGGAAAAAGGATGATTTGTGTTGAGCTGCATCAAGAAATGCTTTAAAGATTTATTGCTCTGATGACGATCAGACATTGCAATGCTCTTTGAATTGCTGTGCAGTTCTTGTTCTGGGTAGTTGCGAGTTGTGATCATCATCATCACTGCAGATAGAGATGAGGCTTTGCAGTTAACTTTGCTGAAAATACTCAACTTAGAACAATCTAAATTAGGCTTTTTGAAGCACATCTTTTACTATTTTAACTAGAAGTTTCATGAAAACAAAATTCTTTAGAAATATCAATTTTTTCTAACCATGAATATACCTGAATAAAACGTGTGAAAAAGAAACAGGAAAATAAAATTGGAGCAAACGGGAAATATTTAAATACTTGTTCAGTCATTCATTCTACAGTCTTAAAAATGAATGAGACTGCATGATAAAGCAAAAAAATCTATATTCAAACTTAATTGGCAATCATTAGGATGTACTGAATATTTATCAATTTAAGGAAATTTTTCATAGCATGAATCTCACTTTTACATGATAAAGCATACAATTTGAATTTTTAATAAATATTGTCATTTTGATTTGTCACTTTTAAGAGGAACTTTAAAGTAATACATAAAAATTCAGTTTGGATTATAAAATTCAGAAATTCTTCATTGAAACAAATTTTGAAATTATCATTTTGAAGATATGATCAATACACATATATGTGATGTAAAAAAGTAAGATAACCTGAGATATTTTTATACATTATAAAGAAGGAATGAATGTTGTCAAAATTTTGCCCTGATTGTAATTGGTTTAAAGAATTATTTCTATTTATGGAGCTATTCTTGATCCAACTTTATTTATTTGCTCAGAAAGTGTATTAATGTGAAAGTAACTTTTTCTTTTTACCCAGTTACATCATGCATCACAAGAGACCTACAATTGAAAAGATGATCAAGTTAGTGAAGTAAAAGTGTTCAAAAAGCCTGTAACTCTAAACTGCATACTTGCAAGTGAATAACTCTAAAGTGAAGTTTTTTTAGAAGAAGAAGAAGACTAAGCAGAAGTGAAAGAGAGAGAAAAGGCATTATTGAGAAGTATTTCACTGTGGCCTGTTTACTACTCCAACAACATAGTGAAAAAAGATATTGCCATTGCTATTGCTGCAGAAGTTCCACTACTGCTGCCTTTACTGCAATTGCTAATGCCATTCTGAAAAGTGTATGTGTGCATGCATGCTGCCTTCTTATGTACACACACAGGGAACTTCTATACTCTTTTTTTATATACTCCAAATCACCACAGAACTGAATTTTTTGAGACATATCGCCAAAAACATTGTCTACTGCTGCAGCCTTTCAGAGTCTGGGGGCGAGTCCTCACTCCACCCTTCTAGAGTGCGGAAGTTTCAAAAAAAAGTTCAAGAACTTATATTTGTTTATATTGATATTAAATCAAAGAAAGGAGTGTTCATCTTATTTGGAAAGTATAATAGTGAGGCATAAAATTAATTTGCTATTGCAAATTAGGGGAAAGTGCATGACTTACAGTTTAAAATTGTGATTGACAATTTTAATATATTAACTACCTGAAATTTGGGGGAAAGTGCATATTAATTGTGATTTGACAATTGATGTATTGATAATTGATTCATTTGGTGATATAATTACAGATTAATATTTTGGGATGTTTCTCCTCATTGTTAAATTATCAAAGTTCATTAGATATAATAAGGCTTATCACTGTAGTGATCATTATCCTCTTGAGTGAATGTGTAATTGTGTATTGGTGCATAAAATATAAACAAAAAATCTTAAAACATATATGAAAGGAAAAAGGTGACTTTCCGAGAATAAAAAGGGAAAAAGGTGACATTTTGTGCAAATAGTATTATTAGTTTTATTAAATGGTGGTTGAAAGAGAACAGTTTGACATTTGGAGACGTCAACAACAAGCCAAAGAACAACTTCCTCCACCACCACCCCCATTTTTAAATCAATTTGAACACCATCTAAAAATGTTAGGTCTAAACCCTCACATTGGACACCCTTTGCATTCCATGTTGCCGGGCCTTCACGCAGCGGCTGCGGGCAATCTCCCGCCTCCCGGGCCTCCCGCATCTGTGAATCACTCCGCCGGATCAAACCCGCATCATTTGGTCTCCGGCAGTGCCCCGCATCCTCCGCATCCCAGTATGCCGCATATCAACATGTGGCCGCTTATTTGGAATCATATTTCAAAGTAAGTTTTAATCAGGATGTCACTTCAAATGTGACATTATTTTGAAGACAAAATTCTTGAGTTTTCACTAAATTCAGTCAGATATTGTCAAATAATAATGCATTTTATTTCTTTTCTTAAGGAGCTAATTATTTTGAGCAAAAGTAAAAAAAACATTAGATGAATGATCAATTTTTCCTCATGAAAGGGATTATGAGAAATGCCTAAAACAATCTTGATAAGTATGAAATGTTTTCACTACTTCTATTATGCAAGTCTCATAATTTCTGTGATACAATAAATTGATCATTTCTGAGAGAAAAAGGGATAATTTTGAAAATTTTGCTTTTCCATGTAAGGACGTATATCAATTGGACAATTTTGCTACTTATGTATCTAATACGCTTATCTCAAAGGATGTTGAAATTTCATTTCATTAAATGTATAATTTCAAAGGAGTGTAAGCAATGGAATTTGCACTAATGAAAATTTTTGGAGGTATCACAAAATTTTACATGATTTAATCTTATTATGCTTGTATTGTTGAAGACATTATGTATGAATACTTCACCGAATTACTATTAATGCTCATTAAATCTTTCCAGAAATCTTTTTTACCGTAAATTCCTTTATAACAGAAGTTCAAAGAAAAAGTAATTAAAATGAGTAATAATCAATTCTTTGCAAAAGTCAACGAACTTTACATTCTACTTTTTGCTGCCCGCCTCCAGTATACTTGAGAGCAGGCTTTATTTTTGACAAAATTTTATCCGAAACTCAGAGCTGGTTTTATCAAAAGCTGAGACTTTTTAGCAAGTCTGCGATCTACAACGTTTCTAGATGTCACAACTTTAATAATTTTGATGTTTATTCATAAAAATGACCAATAATTGTTTAAAATGCATTATCTTCAAAAGTCATCTGGTATTTTTTAAATAATGAGCAAAATTTTTCAAACCTCAACCCCAAAAAGTACCAAAACTGAGAAATATTAAATTTGATAATATTATAAAATGTTTATATGGTGTCAATTAGAAAGCCTTTAGAGAGAAACTTTGTCTTCAAAGATTGCGATGAAGGCCAAGAGCAAAAAATGAAACAAAAAACGGAAGCAAAAAATTGGACTGACTGCCAGAATACATAAAACAGGAAAATGAATGTGTGTGACGTACCAATGGTATTATCTAATTCGATTTTGGGTTTCAAACAAGGATAAGATTGTCAAAATTTTCTAATTCTAGTTTCTAAAAAATTGAAGCTCATAGTTTTGTAAAATTTATTCTTCAATACTTGCAATTCTTAAATTCTTTTTTGACAAAGTTTCCATCATGACAGCCTATATGAAAATTGCAATTATATAATTGTTTCGTACTATTCCATATCTCCCTAAATCTAAATTTGCAAAACATTTAGAATTAAATAGCTCCGTGAATTGGCAAATACATGCATTCAAATATATTTTAATTGCTCTCAATTATGCTATCTTTTTACATTATTCATTGAACAAACTCGTATACAATTATTCTGTAGAAAACAATACAAAAACTGATGCAAATTCGATGCGACCAGTATTTCTTATCAAGAGGCTGTATATTTATTACCTCTTAGAATTTGCTCTGAAGTGTAAGGGTATAAAGGAACAGCAAAATTATAAAATCATATTCAACATACTTAGCATATTGTTTTGCAGATAAAGTTGACACTTTACGTAAACCGCTCACAATTGTTTGGAAACCTAGAAAAGTGTTCAATTTAATCCAAAAGAAATGAAAATCGGAGTTCCCTCACTCAAAATAATTATCTTTTTTTCCAATGCTCTTTGCCTAGAGTCACAAAAGAAGAAAAAGAAACCCCTTTTTCATTGATTAAAAGATTGTAAAAATATCCATGCACCCATCTTAATACATAAAGGCTTGCTTTATTATGTGGTAAAATATAAGCAAAGCATCTATCTTTCTTGTCACTTTCTGTGAAGATGTAACTCTTACAAGAACATTTTAGTCGCAGTGTAAATATCATTTATGTACACAAACAATATATAAACAATTTAGAGCTTTGCAAACAAATGTCCTTATCAATTTCTGACTCAAACATTTGTCACACTATATAGCAACAAATAGTTTTTAAAAATTAATAGCAAGATTCATTTTCAATAACTCAAGAAAATTTTTTCAAGGTTTCTCATTTTGTCTGATTAAAATAATTACTTGAGGAGATTCAACATGCAATAACAATAGAATATGGCTATTTCTACAAAAAAATTAAATAAATTCAAACTTTAAGACTAAATCAAATTATAGAATGCCTAAAAAAGAGCCCAATATATATCAAAAATCATACGAACTGCGTCAAATTTGTATGAGGATATTCAGCTTTTAAAAGGGCTCCAATTTTTTTGAAAGTCCGACGGCATGCCTCTTTTTTAAAAATTGCTCCACAAAACTTCTTATAGATGGCGCTTGTCAAAATGCCTGCCCCACACCCAAAGGAAACCGAACCTAATCTCAAGTCTAATTTTCGATTGCATATTCATAAATACTTCTGGAATGAGTTCTAAAATTACTTTTTAAATATCATGTCTGTGCCCTCATTATAATTAGCATTGAACATGCAAGTCGACAAAATAAATAAATAATCATATTAGCGTTTTTTGTTAGCTTTTAATTCTGTATGTAAATTTTCAGTAATTATCTTTATTCCTAGGAGTAAATTACTTGCACTCATGATTATAATTGGGCCTTTAATTTTATCAACAGTTCTTTATGTGTAACTTTTAATGTCAATTATTATCCAAGTTTTGGTCGAGGAATTAGTAAATTTTTGAAGTTGAAACTTTTCATCTGAAATATGCAACCAATTCGTTTACAATACTTGTGATTAATTATAAAATTTAATGTAGAAGTAACACATCCTAACTATTCAGGGTATATTGTGCTTTTAAATTTGATGTTAAATTTTGTTATTTGAGATTTTGGGGATCTTTAATTAGCAACATTTTACCGACTTCTTAAATAAACCGTTTCGAAATTTAAAAAAATCATTTTTTTTTATTCTGATGAGGGTGGTTTCCGCAATTTGTACACTGAAATAACCAACTTTTACAATTGTTTTCTAACAGCATTCCAAAATTTTCAGAAATTGTTAAGGACATTCAGCTTCTATATTATTTTTTAATTCTGAGATATTAAACATTTGGCCTCATATTATCAAAAATTTAGAGTTTGACTTTCCAAATTTTGCCAAAAAGCCTGAATAATGTATTGTTACCAAAGAACACTTGATAATTTATGGCAATTTTAATCTGAAGTGAGGATTATGATAATAATGCACGTTAATCCATGTGGTCAAAGAATTTTAGCCACTTGTACGGCAAGTGTTTACACAGCAACTAAATACCTTACTATTTTCAAAAATAATTCCTTTCACTGAATTGGAGTTTTAGTAATGTAAATCTGAGAACAATTAACACACTCTCTTTTATATGCATCATTTTTTTTCTGAAAAAATAAGCATAATCTAATTTTATTTGGGAGCGGCTGAAATTTGAGGCAAAATCTGCCGATGTGAGATGATTTACTAATTAAGTCTAATACAGTGATCAGTTTCATATCTTCATGAGGTGAAAGGCTTTTCATAAGAATTTTTGAGTTTCTATGCGGACTTCATGCTAATTTCTTTGTTGAAATGCAATGAAGGTCCCACAGTTTTTTGTGACCATGCACTTCTAAAAAACCTTATTAGACATTCATAATAAACATTTACCAATTCTAGCTAGGAAGTTAATATGGCTTTACACAAATTTCGATTTTTAAATGCAAATAAATATTCCAAAAAAAATCATCAACATTAATCGTTATATTTTATTGCGTCTCAGATGTTTTCTTAAAACTAAGTAATCTTCTCTAGATTATCTGTCTAATTTACTAATTTAATTCTGAACAGGATCTAAACAAGAGCTCTAAAATCTAATGGTCAAAATAATATTCTAATTTCTTTAAATTTTGAAACTTTCTGAACTTATTTTCTCACTTGTCGTTTCTCAATTTTATCAAGAAAAAAAACAGTACCATATCTTATCAATTCACAATGGTAAAAATTTCCTTAAAGGTAGACTGGCCCTTAAGGTAGACTGGCCTCTTATCAATTATTAATTATCTACAACAACAAACCATAGGAAGTAGTATCACGAAGTTTGACTTCCTATCACTAGCATATCTTAAATTTGAAACAAATGGGCACCCAATTTTGGCTCAGTCTACCTTTAATTAAATTGCATTATAACAAAGAAATATTTCCTCTGACTTACTTTAAGAAGAGAAAAATCTATGACCTAGCAAACTATCTAATTCTTTCCAATTTGAGACAGTGCAGTATAAAATAATTATTAGGCAAACAAATTTTCATAAATGGGTTAAAAGCAATTTTCCCCCTTTCATTCACATTGTCAATTGTGAGACTTTCATTCTTTCCCTTACTTTTTTTGCTATTGAATTTTTACTTCCTCTGTTTCGTCTTTTCAAAATTGAGGCTGTGTTGTTGAATGTATCGAACACTTTTGGAAATGCTAACTTTATCAAACTGATCAGAACATAAATTTCACATTTGATTTAAATTTCAAAATTGAATCAGATTCAGTTTGTTTTGCCCACTCCCAATGAAGTCAACCGATTTCATTAAACCTAATGTGTACAATGATCCTAAGCCAAATCTAAGAAATTCCCTCCCCCCCCCCCATTTACAATATAATATTGGGATTATGTGAACAAATTCATATGTAATTTTTAAAACATCTCATTCAAACTTAGGGTTCCACTCATGTACAAAAGTTTTCCCCTCAGGATCACACCTTTTAAGATACTTTCAATGATTTTAAATTCTCACCTGAAAAGTAGGCCTCTCCCCCTTGCTAATTTCTCCATTCATATTCGAATCTTCACGTTCCCGAATGTTCACCAGCTTTCACCAGCACGGTCTGAATCCATTTATTTATGCATTGCTTCTCCTTCGTCTTTATGTTTGTTCTTCATTTCATTTTTTATTTCTTCGTCTACCCTTGAACCCATTTTTTTGTGAAATATCAAATGCACAAACACACTCACTCTAACAGTAACACGAACTCCTTTCCCTCTCTCTCCGCGAGTCTTTCAAAGCCTGGAACGTCTTCTCAACGGCGTTCACTGTGCAATTTCCACCGAGTCCATTTGCAGTTGACAAATGCTGGAAGAGAAATAGACATTATTCATTTCTTTTACGGGTTGAAAGTCTACCTCTTTAAAGGTACAGTCGACGACTGATTTAGTGACAAATTTGGTCCCAGCCAAAATGTCACTATATCCGTCTTTGTCACTAAATGCATACCATCTTACTTCAAAGAGGCACAATTTAGTCCGAGCAAAAGTGTCATTAAATCCATATTGTCACTAAATCCGTATATCACTAAATCCATCGTCAACTGTATTATTTTTTTTGTATTATTTTGGTCACCAATTGTGTAAGTTCTACAGACTTTCTTGACTGTAATGTATTTTCGAGGTTTACACACCTGAAAGTCCTTGGAGATTACACATTATTGAAAAGCAAAGGAAATCTGGATTTCCAGCCTCTCCAACTGTGTATATACACTACAAAGATATTCAAGAGCAAAAGCAAGAGGTACAGTATCTTTTGATCACACTCCAGAAAGTCTTTAGAATGTTTTTATTTTTATAAAATTATTTTTCTTATTTTATAATATTGTATTCATCTTACCTTTATATTGTTGATTTTTTGGTTGCATATTTTTTCTCGAATCGCTATCTTCATTTGACGGAGTAGTGAAAGTAAAATATTGAGTCAGAAGTGCAAGCAAGCCGTTCAACATTAATTTAGAACAAACACTTTGTGCAATGCTTGAGAAAATAAAATACACTCTTATAACAACAAAACTGTCTGGGCTTGGAGGGTGACTAAAAAGTAGCATATTCATCAGCTTCAAAAATTAGAAAACTTACAATTTTTTGTGGGCACCCTGTACTTTTGGATGAAACAAAGGATGCGTGTGGGTGGAAACTTGATTTTGAAATAGAGATTTGTTATGTCAGAATTGTCTTCCAGATTGCAGACTGCTAAGAAAGAGGATCAGACTTCCTCGTAGGCAACGATGAAGTTTTTTTTCAGAATTTTTCTGGATTTATGTTTAACAATTTCAATGTATTAAGGAAAAATCCTTCAGATCTAATGTTAAAAATCAGCAATTTTGATGCAAGCAGACGAAAAGTAACTACACTCTTTTTTTATAAGCATATGGTTTTTCAGATCTAGGGTAAAATATGCTTAGCATTTTCGCCATTTTAGGGTA